>CAJDSM010024242.1:0-46750 GCA_903981925.1 Ostrea lurida | reverse complement strand
CATAACTTTCCTGATACATAACTTACTTAGTCAATATGTTGAGATTGTGGTCAACTCTTTCATCAACGCTTTTCTTTGAGTTCAGCATCACAGAACTTGATATTTGGCAGTTCAGTACATATAGAATACCATAACTGCTGCTTACTAATTCAGACTTTTTCGAGATTGTCAACCTAGTTATGTAACATTAGCAAAAGAATGACAGCATTCTCTATGGTGCAGCCTAATTTCATGCCCACTGCTAGACGGGGTTACTCAGTGAGCATAGTAGCTCACAGATAATCCTTTAATATCACATGTTGACTCTTTATCGTGGATATCACTAATAACATAAAAATATCTAATTAGGCTACACTATGATTTGCCTACGTCGATCTGGTTCGAGCGTGACGTAACAATTCCGTAGTAAAATTTTACGCGAGTGTTCTTATAACATTAGGTCTCTTCCGATCAGACTACATTTATGGTGGTAACACATTAAAGAATGAAATTATTACTATTTGATAGTATATTCTACTTTGGTAAATTTGATGCAGCAATTGAAAACAAATTCTGCTCAAACAGATTTTTTGTGTAGTTTGTATGCCAACTTTTTTAGCTCAGCCTTGAGCGAGCTCAAGTGAGCCTCCTTCGATTGCTTTTTGTCCGTCGTCTGTATCCTGTCCGTCTGTCTTGTAACTTTTCACTTTCGACTTCTTCTATAGAACCGCTGCCAATTCAACCAAACCTAGTACAATTATCCTTGGTAAAGGAATCATTTGTATCAAAGCTCAGAGACCAGGCCCCCATCAAACATGGATGAATTATATCATGAAAGAAATAAAGGTTTGTATTCATTAAAAATCTCTCTTCAGAACCACGGGCCAAGGAAAGCTGAATTATATAGAAAGCTCCTGTAAGCATGAGTTCAAGTTTGTTCAAATCATGACCCCGGGGGTACGACCACAATAGGGATCAAAGTTTTAAATAATATACAATTTATTATAGGATAATTTTTTAATTAATTTCTTCTTCCAAAACCAACTGGACCAGGAAGCTGAAGTTATATGGAAGCTCACTGCAAGAATAGACTTTAGTTTGTTAATCATGACACCCGGGTTACGATGGGCCACATGGGATTCAAAGTCATTACAATGATTTATATAGAGAGATGTTATCTCTCCGAAAAATTGCTCTCTCAGAACCACTGGGCCAGGAAAGCTGGAATTTATAATGAAAGCTTCCTGATATAGAGAATTTAAGTTTGTTCGATCATGACCCGGGTACGATGGCCCCAATAGGAGATCAATTTTACATAGATTATCAGGGAATATTTTAACGTCTTCTCAACAAGTATAATTACTGCATAAAAGCTGAAATTTATCATACAGATTTATGGGAGATTCAGGTTGTTCAAACCTGATATGCGCTGGGGGTCCGTAATGAGGTCCCAAATAGGGGTCCAAGTTTTTTTTATATAGCAAATCTTAAAACATCTCTCAAAAACCACTGGACCAGGATAACGCTGAAAATTGTTATATAAAGCTCTGAGATAGTTGGAGGATATCAAGGTGTTCAAATGCATGACCCCATAGGGGTATGTGGTGCCACCAATGGGGATCAAAGTTTTACATTAGTATTATATTGAAAATTTTTCTTCTCAAACCAAAAGGACATTCACTGTCAAGCTACATGATAAGAGAGAATTCCAAATTTGATCAGATCATGCCTTCCAGGGGGTAGCAGCCATTCAGGGATCAAAGTTGCATAAAATTTTTTCTCAAACCACTGAGGTCAGTTTCTTTAGAAACTTGAAAATTCTTTTTTAAATCATCCACTGCTGACAGGGCCTAAGGTCACCAGTGAGCAATTGGGCCCATGGGCCTCTTTGTTAAAAAAATGCATCATCTCCATTTAAAACAAAAAAATAAAAAACACATTTTTAGCAAACAAATCTGTAACCAAATATATAAAAGAAAAAAAGAATTGTCTAATCTTTTTTATTTCATAACGTGCCCTCTCTTGCATATGGGTTGGTCGCCCTAATTTATTTTTGTTTGTGTCTTTAGCTACGCTCCTCTCATACATCTGACTCTGTCTATTTAATGATATTGTTTTGGTTAAAAAAGCTGTTTTTTATTAGAAACACTGCGATTATATCTGTGCTTGTTCTTCATTCAAAAGTCTCAGATTGAAATATGTAATTCATGTGCATTTTTGCCATTGCATTCGCATATGCAAATTAAATCATTTTGCATGTCGATTTGTCGTAAATAGACTGCCTCGTTAAGCGCCACTTTCCGTAAAATTGAGTACGTTTGAATTAGGAATGAAAGTTTTATTAGACTGACCATATCCGAATTGAAGAATATACACGTCAACATGCTCTGCGATAAAATCAGCGCCACATAATGCACAATTTCTTATGGGAGACCATTAGCGTATTGGGTCAGTCAAAAATATATACACTCCTAATCGCATAACGCGTTCTACAAGTTTTCTGCAGCTAGTATGTTTCCTTATGACCAAGACGTTGAAGACCTTCCTATGAGTACCTGAAAATATACTTCAACATGTAAGGCTTGAGAACGTGCAACTCTATCTATAATGGAACGTTCCTCGTAGGAATCGGCTATATAATTTCACCGTACATACCGTCATTGTCTAAATTTGAATTCATACAAATTTATTATATTGCAGCCATCACTGGGGAGTCTTTCTTCGCTGGACTGAGCCCTCGCGTTGGTAAGTATTTAGCTATCGTTTTAATCAGCATGCTCCGTGTGTTAACCAACGAGCTCTCATGCGAGTAACAGACAGCCATCTCAAATTACATACGTCCCAGTGTGTTGTCTGTGTGGCGTAATAATTCGTACATAAAAAATTGGACCCGTAAATCGAATATTTCATTCCGATTATAGCTTGATTACTCTCATCATGTCTCTCATCATTTTCTCTCATCATAAGATATTGTCTCTTTGTAGGAATACAATAGAATGACCTGCCATCCCTATAAATGCCACAATAAAGGTTTTTGATTGTTACCAGGAATTGGAATGCTCACACAGCATGACCTAGACTGATCTGTACGGGGAGCCTTGCTGGAGCCCAGAGAATCATCATTGGACTTCCATGTTGTGATTAGACCTTGTAGTGCTATTTCAGAGGTGATGATAACTGTTCTTTAGGCAACAATCCCTACTGCGTGGTCCGTATACCAGTATCCCGTAGATTCAGTTTTAGTCTCTAACTGCTTTAGCTGGTGAGACAATGTGTCCATTATCCAGACAGGCGTAAGCCACTGGAAGTGCATGAATCAGTCACCTGTGTTGTGAAATGCTTTATTTCAGAACTAATCTAACTGCTGTTATATCCATGGACTGACATGTAATGCATAAACTTCATTTGTTTTTTGTCGTTTTTTTTGCTATAGATAGGTTAAGCAGTTCGTTTATCCCCAAACCCAGCTATTATAACTTTCCTCATTCCAGCTGAGGCAACAGAAAATATGATCATTGGTCTCAATAAATGGATCAGTAACTTTAAGGACCGCTATATCATTGATAGGTTTTCTTTTACTTATAGTTTTAACCACTAATATTATTTCGACTAGAAATTCCATAACTATTTTTATCGGGATTAGATATTCAATAACAAGCCGCCCATCATCCATTGCAAAAAAGGAGGAACCACTCAAGGCTTAGTACGCAGACATGTGTGCCTGTAGAGTAGGCAGATGGATAACACCTCATCAATAGATAAGAGTCAGATACCACACATTTCCACATCTAAAATTGACAATTCTAGATATCAACTTATCATAGAATTGATTATGTCCTGTATGATGCCTGTTAGTAATACTCGGAGCCACTTTTTTTATTACAATTGTAATTACACCTGATCACACATTAGCAGTGCTAGAAATAGCATTAATTCATTCTCTATAACGTAGGTACATGTAAACAAGGCGATGAACATTAATGCAGTCAACCCATCACTATAACCCTCTTACCTCGTATAACTGAATCAGAAATTATTTAGAAGACTGTTAATTAATAGTGTGCACATTAAGTCATTTGTTTCCTGTAGCCTATGTGAAGAGAAACGAGGCTGACATGGAACGAAGAGCTTATTCACCAGATGACATCACAGTCAACAGCATCACCCTTATTATCAAGACGCTTAACCCGTTCTGACCGTAGGAAGTTCTTCACCTCAGTACAGCAATCCCTTATCTCAGAAAGCAGAACCCGTTCTGCCCCGCATAAAGTTGAGTTCCCACACACCTGAACCACATCTTTCTCCGCTTCGCAGTTATACACCTACTTCTAACCATGCTCTCTCCAGACGACTGCCAGTCCAAAGGTGGCCATAATGTAATTATTCAAAAGCCTCTGCATCACTTTGCTGTAACCTCCATTTGTTTCTCTTACTATACTTTACCATGTATTAATGTAAGGACAGGCAGTTCCCAGACTACATGATCGGGCTTTTTGATTGGATTCATGTCCTCGGTTATTTGATCCGAAGTATTGAACTCTTCGTGCACTCGGATGTGTCATCCCATATTATTCTAACATTGTATGGCAGGCATAGATGGAAATCGGCTCTTCGTTTTTACCAGTATTTGCCACATTTTTGAAAATATTCAACCTTGTAATCGTCATCTGAGAACAATTCATCTATTTTAGTTCTCTTAAACATTCTACATTTAATGCATTGAAATCCGTTACCTACTACTATAATAGTATTTATTTTGGCGGGACTGGGGTTAACAATTTTTTTTTGACTCTTACTTGATAATATAAATCGGTTAAATTAATTCGTTGTTAATAATCCCATAGAAGTTTATTCATTATAAGTGCAAAATTGTCATGTTTTAGTTGTTTTATTCTCCGATGAAAAATACCAAAATAAAATCCCAACAAATGTTGATTTTACAGTCATTTATTTGATATATTTGTGTTTCGTGAATGAGATTCTTCAAATGACAAATTACTGTTATCAAAATAAATTGTGAGAAAAAAAAGTAATCTGATCTGCTCACCTTGTACAAATATCTTACAATAGTTATTAGACCAGCTGATCCATGAAACTAACGGATATGGTTGTCTCAGACATATAGCTCAAAGCCGTGGCATGGATTTTGTAGTGTCATTTGCCTCCGCCTCTCCTCCAGAGAAAGATCGAGGACTGGAGAGACTATCCAGACTCTCATAGAGAGACTTGTGCTTGTGCGGAAGTTCTAGACAACATATCCCTACCAGGTTACAGTGTCCCACAGAGGATATACGTAGTCTTTCTAGTGTTCTTCTCCATTCTACTAACTAAGCAATTCTACGCTTCCATTTCTGAAGAAAAAACTACCAACTTGGGAATTATTATTGAACACGTAAGATGAAGTTCTTTCTCTACGTGGGATAAAAAACCCCACACATAAACAAAAAACATGAAATTGTCATTTTATTGTGCCACTTTAAAAGGATAGATTTTTCTTAATTGATGAATTACCCCAGTCCAACGAATATGATTTCACTACAAAGGAATTCCACAGCCTGTAGTGTCTGATATTTATCAAATTGCTCAGTAAATCACACAACGCTTGTCTTTAAATTACATTCCTAGTAAAGTGAATTAATAACGTGTTACATTGCTTGTCCCATTATTCAGCATTTTTGCTTGTCCAACTTGATTCAATAAGTCTCTCTAATAATTACTGTTACCAAATAGATCGTTAAATTCCTCATTCAAATCTACATGAAACATAGTAATTATTCATGCATTACTACGGATTATGATATGGAGAAAAACAATAAAAATTTTTCACCAAGGTCATATTTAATTTTTCTCATTGCAGTACGCTGATACGTTTCTGTAGAATGTGAAGAGATACCGCGGACTGTTACATTGATGACGCTATGGCTAGCCTCAGTGACGAGAACCAGAAAATTTATGATTAACCAGTGCTGAGTGTATGTTGACTCTGTCTTACATGTGGCAGTCTGTCTGTCTGTCGTGTGTTGTGGTACGGTGCCTTCCATATACAAGTGTGTTGTATATATAAGCATGAATCTGAATCCTTCTACTTTTGGAATTCTAAAAACAGCAATACACAGATCTTTTTTTTTTTTTTCGTAACAGAACAACCTGAACCAGAACCTTATAGCAGACAATCTCTGTTTCAAACTCACATTTGAATATAACGATAGTGAGGTATAATCATTTATCAACTTCATAGAAGCAATAACATTTCTTTGGTGTTAATTATTGTTATGCAGGCTCATTCGATATTGCTAAGGGTATTTAATCTTTTTATATATTTTGAAAAAATCTCACCAGCATGATTTAAATTAAGTTCTGAAATCTTTTGTTCCTGTTAAGATGCTTTTAGATAAATATTATTATGAATTTTCGTCCAATGTCTAAAGCTTTAACACTTCATTTTTGATTGTTGCTGCAGTGCTTTCTGAAATACGTGAGTGGTACGATTTAAAAAAAAAAAAAAAACACATTGTCTTTAATTATGTTGTAATAAGATCTTTTGTTTATAACAATGATTCCGTATACTAAGCGTCTCCACCTCGTTATGTTTATGATAGTAGTGTTGACATTCCAGTCATCTGATGGTCTTCAGATTTCTTCCATCATTACTCCTCTTGCAGCTGGAACTCAGCGGAAGGAAAGACCTTTGAAATGACACTACCTATGGCGAAACGACGAAGACAATGGCCATCGGCATGAAACCAAATTCTAACCAATTTACTGTAGTTGGATCTTGTATTTGGCCAGGCAGAGTAAGGTTCCTGGTGTTATTCAGCTGAGCAATCTCCAATTGTGATGGATTCAGTTCAGTGTACATGTCTGTACCATGTTGTAATCAGTACCTGCCAGCCTGACTTCAATGTTACAACTTTGATGCTGTACAATCTATAGGTTAGAATTGCGAAGGATGTATTTTGCACCTGAACATTTTCATATTGTAGTGGTTGTATAAAAAAAACTGCATCTATAGAAAGGGCGGCTGTATGAAAGCCTTGCTAGTATACAGAAAGTCTGTTATATTGTTATATTCTGGTGAATGATTTTTGTATTTACTATTTAAATTAAGCTTGACAACCAAGAAATGATTAACAGAAACATCAGATTTAGAGGATTTAGCTCTATTTCGGCTTAAAGGGAATGGGGGCCATTTTTTTTTTTTTTTTTCTACAAAACCCATTTTTGTAAATGTTGTTACCTTGTTATTTACTTGCAACTACATTATCACTGTATACGTGACCGGTGTTCGGTTAATAACATCTTGCCCCTGGTGGGGTGCTTTCAGGATAAAAACAAGACAGTATTGCAGCACTAATGCGAGACATGAGGTCCCGCATCTTCCTCAATACGTGAACCAATGAGTTAGTTGGTTTTTTGCTGTGTGATAGTGTCTTACGTATAACCAATAAGAGTGGCTGCTATGAGCTGCTTAGTGCTTACACCATCGTTTAATTTTCCCATGGCTTGGATATTGTACAATTAATTGGGTTTCCCCCATGCATTTTGGTTGATACCACAAAAACCAAAAAACAATATTCTTTTTAAAGAAATGATGGGAAATTCAAGATAACACAGATATTGTTTTAAGGAAAGGATCATGCATGCAGTGTCCCCCAGAATATGTTGTCATAATTTAAAAAATAAACATTTTTTGTCACTATGGCATTTTTCCCTCTGTTTTGACTATTGTAATACTAACTGTATATGTGAAAGATTAACGTATGAGTAATGCAAGTTTAGTTCTTTGAGTTATTCCATATGTGATGAACATTCATTAAGGTAAGAGAAGAAGAATAGATTCTCCTTAATTTTCTCAGATGTCAGAGACATTTGTAAATGTAGATCTCCAACAAGCAGTTTTTAGTAGACTTGATTGTAGTGAAATGTGATCTTTTAAAATCAATTATCCTACTCAACTGATTTACACACTGAAAATTTAGACCTTACCAATGTCATTCGACTTCGAAAACTGTTACTGCTGTTGGCTGTCGCCATAATAGCCATTGATTATTTCTTATTTAAAGGTACTCCTTATGATAAGAAACAAATAATGAAAGCTAAAAGCATGATGACTATACATGAAAATACACCAATATGACCAAACTACACCATTTCTTCACCAGCCTTTAGGAATTAAACTGTATTGGAACATAGTTAGAATTTTTTACAATCAGCTATTTGATTATGTAGTATGTTACATACACTATTACATAAAGATATTGTTTATTGCTAACTTCATATACAGATTGTGAAATTTGTATGGTTTATATAGACCACTGCTAACATTATCAAAATCGCCTAGAGGTTACTTAGATATGAGTGCGTGGTGTATACATGATCAAAATTTAGCATAGGACCCAACCTTTTACTCATGCTGCATGTCCTTGAAAGTGTCCCAATGGATCTTCTGGTTATAGTAGCACGAACAAGAAATGCCATTAAATGTATTGTTGTGTGAACTCTTGTAAACCATCATGTACTTTGTGCAGGTTACAAAAAAAATTTAACTTTGTATTCAGAGGATGCTGTAAAAAATTATTCTTGTTTTGTGGCGGCTCAAATTTTTATTGAATAGCTACATATTGTCCACCGCAAATTTTCAAACCAACAATCAAAAGACTAGATGCACAATGTCAGTATATTGTATCTATAAGCCGCCCAAACGCAATTACACTATAACACTTAAGCACCTAAGAAACTGTTCATCCTCACATCAGATCAGGAAAATTTGAAGCTATTGAATCTAAAATGATTTCATCAGCAGGCAACAGAAGTCTTGTGCTGTCATATTTTGAGATTATCCTTCATTGAACACAAATTTGGCTATTTGGAGTGTGAATTATGGAATTCTTGGAAGTGTTTTTTGAATTCCTTTGTCCTTGCATTTACGAGCTGTGTTTTTGTAACAGCCGGATGAAGAGAGGAAAGGCCTCCGTTTGGAGTGTAGAAGAGCGCCAGGAAGACAAAACAGCCATGCTTGGGAGATCCAGGCGAGTATCGGCATCCCTCACTAGCACTACCTCCAGTGTCCCTCACTTTCGGAACGCACGTACCTTCACGCTTACGGCGATCCTTTACTGGGATTGAGGCTGTACCAACATCTGAGGAGGAGGAGAATACAATGTAAGGCTGCATAGCAGAAGACGAGGTTTGTGCCACAAGTCCTAAGAGACGTCAGAAATGTGAGGTTGTGTAAGTCTTAAGGATTTAGAATGGAGGGTTTGTGCATAAGTCTAGGGACTTTAGAATGGAGGGTTTGTTTAGTGAAATCCCAGGACATCAGAATGAGAGGTTGTGTTAGTCTAAGGATCGTAAGCGAGGGAGTTGGTTACAGGTCTAGAGACATCAGAAGGAGGGTGGGTTATGAGGTTAGCAAGAAAGTCGTAAGAATGAATGAGAGGAGATCAACGGTAGGACATGGACCAGAATGAGAGGTTTTGTGCGAGTCTTAGGATCAACAGAATGGAAGGTTGGTGTGTCAGAGTCTTTAAGACATCAGAGACGGTAGAAGTATGATGTGAAAGAAGATTGAGGATAAACAGAAAGATCTTAGCGACAAATATTGAATGTAAGAAAGTTGTGTGAAGGAGGTAGGGCAATAAGAGAAATGGAGGGTTGGGTGTCGCGACATCTGGTTAGGTTATCAGACATGCTAATGGTTTAGTGGTTTCGTGTGAATCTAGAGACATCAGATATGTGAGGTTTGTGTGTGCGATACCACGAAGGACATCGAAATGGAGGTTTGTGTGCTGAACCAAGAGGACATCAGAATGAGGGTTTGTGTGTGGATCCAGAGATCAGGAATGAGATGTTTTGTGTGTGAGAATCTACGAGACACAGAATGGATGGTTGTCGTTAGTTGAATCCAAGAGGCATCAGAAATGAGACAGAGTTTGTGGTGTGTTTCTAGTGTACATTAGTAGAAGAGAGGAGATACTAGGCATGGGACAGATTTCAGAAACATCAATGATTGAAGAGATAAAAAGATAGTAAAACCAACTTTTATTCTTTGTGAGAGGAAATTTGTTTGATTTGAAAGAACTTCATTCATTGCAAATATTTCTGTGACATACTAGTCCTTGACCTCATATGTATATTTTATAATGAAAAAGATCGGATCGCAAAAAATCTCACCGGCACCATTGACCACCAGGTGAATTGCTAATAAAATCTTGCTGTTACAGTTAATATGAGACAGAATCATGTGTGGTGGTGGTTACAAATTCCAGTCCACCAAGGTGCACAGTGAAATAAAATTTCATTTTGAGAATCTAATCGTGAATTGTGCAGTCACATGTTGATTTACCTGCAGCGGTGAAGAGTTGGATGGTTGTTCCGAGCGCGAGTACAGATGTTGGGTAGGGACAGGGGACTAACGCAGGTGGACAAAAGGGCAGAATGGCGCAGCAAGAGCACAAGGAAAAAGAGTGGACATGTTAGGATGCTTCGAAAGCATCTGACTGGAACCCCTGCGTGAAGTCGATACTCAGCTGAGTCTCCCGGAGTGCTTCGACTTACATGTTCCGTGATATCGTGTGCCATGATTGTTGAGGTCTGGCAGAAATCACTGCCAGTTATCTTGGTTCTGTGCCAACATGTTACTCCCTCTCAATGAGTCATCCGTGTCGTCCAGCTCAAGGCCGTTCTCCGGACACATAAGCAATGTTGGTTTTCCCACTATTGAATTAGCTGCTGCTCACTGAAGAGAAGACACCAGTCTGAGAAAAATACAGCTGTAGAGATGATTCCAGATCGAGATCACTCTCTAATCACACACTTTGACTCTCTCCTGCTCTTCTAGTTGGTTGAAGAAGTTATCTCTCCTCTGCATATACCTTCAGCATTGATATCCTCAGCCCATTCCTTCTCTCACGGTCCCTCCTCTAGCTACCACTACGTCTCTCGATCCCTGGCGATCTTCCTCCTCTGTCGGCCATGGTTTTTGCATACACAATTGCTCAGTGCAATTCGATTTCGATTGCCAATTCGGTGAGGACCGGCAGCCTCGGGCGAGTTCGGTGCAAAGTTCATCGACAGCATCAGCCAGTCCACTTTTCTGCGGTGGGATACGGCGCACATCTGCAATAGATGGACAACAGCGAGGATCACATTGGTCCAAAAACAAAAAGACTTAACCTGTATCGCGCTGATCATATTCTCCCTAATCAAAATATCCAAGCAGCGTAACAGCAGCATTGTTTATTAATCATCTCATGCTATCTGATTTGTCTGTGAGTCTCATGATTAAGTGAGGCCACCGATATTCAGTTTTATTCCTCTAGTCCATAGAAACTAGTACCATCACACACACCTACGGCTCGCGCTCTCCATTTGAATCTGATAGCTCTCGAGCTCTAAGTCCTTGCGTCGTGCACCTCTGTGGTTCATAAGTACGCACCGGGGATTAATGGCATCAACTCCTTTCATCCTTATTCGAATGCTCTTAAATTACTGCCGTTGTAGACTATGCATACTCCTAGATACAACTATAGGTTATTCTTGTATGCATCTCGACGCAAGTGCATGATACTTGATGCTGTTTACATAGATGCGGCTCCACCAGATTTACTAGCATATGATGAATTCGTTACTCGCCACTCGCTCTCTTCTACACTGAAATGAATAAAGTTTACAATATTCTTTATCTCTTCCTTCTCAAATTCTCACTATCCTACACCCAAGTATTTCATCTCTCTCTTCTATCCTAGATCGGTTTTACGTAGTGAAGATGAAACCCTCCATTCTGATGCCTCGATTTCACATCACAAACACCTCCATTTCTGATGTCCCTTCGAGATTCAACAACAAACCCTCCATTCTGAATGTCTCTTGGATTCACACACCACCCTTCATTCTGATCCTCTGGATTCGCACACCAAACCCTCCATTCTGATAGTATCTGGTATTCCTGCACACAAAACCCTCCATTTCTGATGTCCTTCTAGTCAGCACACAAACCCTCCATCTCGCATGTCCTCATGGGATTCACACACAAACCCTGACTGTGTGTGATATTCCAGAAATCTGGATTTCACAACACTGCCCCCACTGTGCATGATGTTCATCTGAATTCCAGGCACCGCCACAAACCCTCCATATCTGATTGTTCCTAAAGACTCGCACACACAACCCTCCATTCTTGATAGTCTTAAAGACTTGCTACACCACAAACCCTCCATTCTGAATTCCTAAAGACTTCGCCAAAAAACCCTCCATTCTGTCCATGTCCTACCTTGTATCTCCTCCTCTCTTCTATCTGACTTACTCTACACTCACACACCCACCCTCCATTCTGATGTCCTCTAGACTTACACAAACCCTCCATTCTGACGTCCTCTAGACTAACACAAACCCTCCATTCTGATGTCCTCTGGATTCACAAACAAACCCTCCATTCTGAAGTCCTCTAGACTTGCACAAACCCTCCATTCTAACATCCTCTAGACTTACACAAACCCTCCATTCTGACGTCCTCTAGACTTGCACAAACCCTCCCTTCTGTCCATGCCCTACCTTGTATCTCCTCCTCCTCGATGTTGGCTACAGCCTCAGTATCCGAGTAAGACGATGCGTCCGAAATAAAGCTCTGAGGCCGGCCCTGGACAGGGGTGAGGGCAGCTGAGTTGGAGCCCGAGACTCGCCTCTGGATCTCCCTAAGCATGTTTAGTTCTTCCTGGGCGGCCTTCAACTCCAAACGGAGCCTTTCCCTCTCTTCATCCCGGCTGTTCACCACAGCCTGTAAAATCAAGGACAGGAATCAAAAACACTTCCAAGAATTCCAATAATTCAATCAAATACAATTGTGTTCATAAGGTAATCTCAAAATATACAGCAAGACTTCTGCTGCTGTGAAATCATTTTAGATTCAATAGGCTCAAATTTCCTGGATTGTTGAGGTTGAACAGTTTCGTTAAGTTTAGTGAATATGGTTTCTGCTTACTGATACATTAACTGATTGTGCATTTTGTTGTGGTTTGAAATTTGTGGATATGGCTATTCATAAAAATTTGAGCCGCCACAAAATCAAATAATTTTACAGCATCCTCTGATACAAAGTTAAATTTGTTTTGTTAACCTGCAACAGCATACATGTGTGTACAGATCACAAACAGTACATTTAATGGCATTTTCTTTGGTGCTAAACCAGAGATCCATGGGACCACTTTCAGGACATGCAGCATATAAATAGGTTGGGTCCTTGCATTTTTGTTATGTATACACGCACTCATATCTAAGTAAACCTCAGGCTATTTTGTAATGTTAGAGTGTCTATATACAAATCCCGATACAAATTTCACAATCTGTATATATGTAGCTATACAATATTTCTTTATGTATAGTGTATGTACATACTACCACTACGCAAATAGCTATTTGTTAAAAATATTCTACCATGTTGCATACAGTGTTAATTCTACAGGCTGGTAAAAATGGTGTAATTTGGTCATAACTTGTGTATTTCATGTATATAGTCATCATGCTTTAGCTTTCATAATTTGTTTTCTTAATCATTAAGGAGTACCTTTAATAAAAGAATATCACTGGCTATTAATGGCCGATGCCAACAGCAGTAACAACCAGTTTCGAAGTGATGACATTGTAAAGGTCTAAATTTCAGGTTGTAAATAACGGGTTGAGTAGGATAAATTGATTTAAAAGAATCACATTTCCTACAATCAAGTCTACTACAAAACTGCTTGTGAGATATACATTTCCAAAATGTCTCTGACATCTGAGAAATTTAAGGAGAATCTATCTTCTTCTCTTCCCTTAATGAATGTTGCATCACATCATGGAATACTCAAGAACTAACTTGCATTAATCATCGGTTAAATCTTTCACCATATACAAAGTTTCAGTATTACATAGTCAAAAACACAGGGAAAAATGCCATGTGCAAACATTTTTTTTTTTTAAATTCTGACAAAACATATTGCTGGGGGAAATGCACTGCATGCATGACTCTCTTTCTAAAACAAATAATCTGTTGTTATCTTTCCAATCATTTCTTTAAAAAGAATATTGTTTTTTAGGTTTTGATGGTACTCAAACCAAAATGATGGGGGGAAAACCCAAATTAATTGTACACATATCCTTCTGGGGAAAAAAACACATGGTGTACACTAGCAGCTCATGCAGCAACTCTAAATTTGTCTTACAAAGCCACACTTTCACACACAAACAACCAAACTACTCATGGTTCACTCACTGAGGAAGATGCGGGACCATGTCCCGCATTTAGTGCTGCATACTGTCTTGTTTTTTCCTGAAAGTCACCCAACACAGCAAATGTTATCAAACTCGCAACAACGGTCACATACAGTGATAAATGTAGTGCAAGTAATATACAGGTAACAACAATTACATGTAGATGCCATTGAACTTTAAAGCCGAAAATAGCTAACATCCTCTAATCTGATGGTTTCTGTTATCATTCTTTTTGTCAACAATTTAAAAGTANTACAGGTAACAACAATTACATGTAGATGCCAATGAACTTTAGAGCCAAAAATAGCTAACGTCCTCTTATCTGATGTTTCCTGTTATCGTTCCTTTTGTCAAAAAAATAAAAGTCAAATACAAAATTCATTTCACCAGAATATCACAACTTTTCAAGTATACTAGCAAGGCTTCATACAGAGCCTTTCTATAAATGCAGTTTTTTAAACAAACCACTACCATAACAATTGATTCAGTGGCAAATACATCCCTATCAGCAATTCTACCCTATAGATTTACAACATCAAAATTGACACATCTGAAATCAGGCCTTGCAGGCTATGCTGATACAACATGGCTACAGTCATGTACACCTGAACTGAATCCCATCAAAATGGAGATTCTTCCAGCTAGAATAACACCATAAACACTTCAATCTGCCTCGGCCAAAACAAAAGATGCCAACTTACCAGTAAATTGGTCAGAATTTGGTTCATCCTATTGGCCATTTCTCGTAGTTTCTCCATAGGTAGTGGCATCTTCAGGTCTTCCTCCGCTAGTCCAGCTGCAAGAGGAGAATTCTGGGTAAGAAAACTGAGCCAATCAGATGACTGGAATTCACACTACTATCATAAAACATACAGTGTACGCTCTAGTATCACTGGAACATTTATAAACAAAAGATCTTATTACAAAACATGAATTCAAGACATGTCTTTTTTTTTTTTAAACTACCACTCACTTATTCAGAAAGCACTGCAGCAACAATCAAAAACTGAAGTGTAAAGCTGTTAGACACTTGGACAGAAAATCATAAAATATTTCTCTAAAAGCCATCTTACAGAAAAAAAAATTCAGAACTTTAATTTAAATCATGCTGGCTGAGATTTTTTTAAAAATAAAAAATATAAATAACCTTACATATCAATATCCTGCAAACCAAAAATTTAACACCAAAAAGAAATGTTATTGCTTCTATGAATTGCATAAAATATTATACCCACTATCGTTATTCAAGATGTAGTTTGACAGATCTCTGCTCATGAATTCAAGACATGTCTTTTCAACAACAAAAAAAAAAAATAAAAAAAAAAATAAATAAAAAAATCTTGTGTTTCTGTTTTGAATCCCAAAGTAACTATTTCAAATTCATGCTTAAATATAGCAAGCTACTGAAGGCAACACACAACACACACACAGACAGACAGACAGACATGCCCACATGTAAGACAGAGTCAACATACACTCAGCACTGTTTAACATAACCAAATATTTCTGGGTCTCGTCACTGAGGGCTAGCATAGCGTCACTCATGTTAACATTCCCCGGTATCTCCTTCACCATCTACAAAGAAAACGTAACATCGTACTGCATAAAACATAAATAATCCTTGGTGAAAAGATGTTTCTTTAATTGTTTTCCCATATCACTCATGTAGCATGAATACATTATTGTTCATGGTAGTTTATGGAATTACATCTTATCTTTTGATAACAGTATTTTAGAGAGACTTTTGAATCAAATTTTGCAACAAAATGCGAATAATGCACAGGACAAAGCAATGTAACACTGTTTAATTCACTTTAACTAGGATTAATTTAAAACAGCGTTGTGTATTGCTTGCAAATTGAATAACCAGAACTACAAGCTGGGAAATTTTTCCTTTCTAGTGAACATATTCGTGGAACTTAATTCATCAATTAAGAAAAATCTATCTCTTTAAATCCACAATAAATGGACAATTTCTGTTTTTGTTTTGTTGGGGTTTTTTCCACATAGAAAAGAAGCTTCATCCTATATCAATAAAATTTCCCAGTTTGTAGTTTTTTCTTCATGAAATGGAAGCAGAATTGCTTGTTAAGGCTTGAATGGAGAAGAACACTAGAAGACTACCTGTAGCCTCTGTGGGACCTCAGCTGTAGGGATGTTCAGAACCTCCGCCACAAGCACAGTCTTCTCCTGGAGATGTTCCTGCATAGTCTCATCCAGTCGCCTGATCTTCTCTGGATGGAGGCGAGAGAAAATGACACTCAAAATCATGCACAGGCTAATTGAGCTATTGTCTGAGACAACACTAATCATCGT
The DNA here is from genome assembly GCA_903981925.1 of Ostrea lurida. Taxonomy (NCBI): domain Eukaryota; kingdom Metazoa; phylum Mollusca; class Bivalvia; order Ostreida; family Ostreidae; genus Ostrea; species Ostrea lurida. The sequence goes on along the minus strand of CAJDSM010024242.1, from coordinate 30,208 downwards.
TAGTTTCTATGGTGACAGCTGGTCTATAACATTGTGAAGATGTCTTGTACAAAGGTGGCCAGATTCAGAGATTACTTTTTTTCTCCAAATTTATTTTGATACCAGTAATTTGTAATTTGAAGAAATCTCATTCACAGAAACACAAATATAATCAAAATAAATACTGTAAAATCACAAATTTTTGTTGGGGATTTAATTTTGGTATTTTCATGGGCAAATAAAAACAACAATAATCCATGACAAATTTTTGCACTTATAATGAATATCTATATTTGGATTATTAACCAACGAAATTACTTTCAACGATTTTATTATCAAGTATCAAGAGTCAAAACCAAAAAATTTTAAACCCCCCAAAAATAAATGACTTTATAGTAGTATGTAACGGATTTCAATGCATTAAAATGTAGATTTTTAAAAGAAATAAAATATATGACATTGTCACAATGCTATAGGTTGATTTTCAAAATTGCAAAATACTGGTAACAAAAACAGAACAGCCGATTTCATCTCATGCCTGCCATACAAATGTTAGTAATAATATAGGGTGACACACTGCACTAACGGTTCAAACTCCGGATCTAGTAAATAACCGGGGACAAGGAATCCAATCACAGCCATCATTATCATGGCTGCCCTGTCCTTACATTCAGAATCATTAACTTATGTAAAAACAAAATGGAGAAGAGTTTACAGCAAAATGCAAGCTTTGGATAATACATTTCCACCTTTGAACTGCATTCTTCTGGAGAGGCCTGTTAGAAAGTAGTGTTACTGAGACAGATGTGGTCAGGTGTGTGGCAAGACTTACCTAGCGGGGTCAGAACGGGTTCTGCTTTCTGAGATAAGGGATTCTGTACTGAGGTAAGACTTACCTAGCGGGGTCAGAACGGGTTCAGCTTTCTGAGATAAGGGATTCTGTACTGTGATTTCATCTGGTTGAATAAGCTCTTCTTCCATTTCATCCTCAGTTCTCTCAGCACTAGGCCTACGAGACAAAATACTTAATGCTACACCTATTTAAATACAGTCATCTCTAACTAATTCTGTTCTATCATACATGATTGTTTATTATTTGTTGGTTTCACTGTAATTTAATGTCTAGCTTGTTTACAGTCAACTAAGTTATAAGAAGTGATAATGCTATTCTACATGTAATTGGATGCAGTGAATTACAATTGTAAATAAAAAAGATTTAGATCGCTCCTGGTTTGCTATAAACATGCTATACATAATCAATTTGATAATGTGCAATCTAAATGTCATTTTAGATGCTGGATGTGTGGTTGACCTTCTAATGATCTGAGGTGGTTCCACTGCTAACACATCAGCCTGTGCTGGTTCCTGAGCCTTATCCTTCCTCTTTTTGAATGAATCGGCGGCTTCTTTGATATGTCTTATCCACCTAAAAAAAATAGTTTGAATTTCTAGTGAAATAACTATTCAGTGATTAAAACTATAAGTAAAATAATCTTCATATAATCGGTCCTTAAAAGTAACTCCTTTATTGAGAACAATGATTCACTTACTTTTTCTGTTCCTCAGTGGACGATGCAGAAAGTTCATAAATCTGGGTTTTGGATACAACGAAAAATGCTTTCCTATCTATAGAAAAAAAAACCAAAACAAATAAGTTTAAAGCATACTATTTCCTGGATACAACACCAGCAGTTGTAAGTTCTGAAATAAACATTCACAAACACAGAATTTAGAAGATGCCAGTGCACTTACCAGTGGCCTTGCTGTTGGTGTGAAGAACATTTTCCAGCTTAAGCAGTGGACTAAACTGATATCGACTGTCTTCTTTACCGGCCACCAGTTGAGTGGATTGTTGCCTAAGAACCAGTTTATCATCCTGCTTCTGAAATAGCACTAACAAGTCCTCTAATAACACAACATGGCAGTCCACTGATTTTCTCTGGTTAATGTTCCAAGTCAAGGCTCCCTCCAACATCAGCTTATGCCTTGTGAGATCCAATTCCTGTAACAAAATTCAAAACTTTATATTTGGCATATATGGTATGGACATTTTCTATGTGTTTCCTACAAATGTAAGCAAACTTTATTTTAAAGAAAAAATGATGAGAGACATGATATGAATATCAAGTCATATGGAACTGAAATATTCACTTTAAAATCAGCGTGATCCATCTGTTTTTTGTCGATTTTACGCTGCAACATCTTCAGTTTGTAGCTGTTCTCGCAGTCTTTTACCGCCTGATTAACGTAGGCTAAAATACTTTTACTCAACGCGAGGGCTCGTTCCAGCCGAGAATACTCCCCCGTTGAGGCTGAAATAATAAATTTGTATTGAATTCAAATTTAGACAATGACTGATAAGAAACGGTGATTAGTATGTTCTACAGGAACGTTCCATTATATGGTTGCACGTCTCCAATGCACTTACTTTGAGTATATTTCATAAGGTTCTCTATCAGCAGTGGGTATTTGGTGAGCCGCATCATCTGTGTTGGTATTAAGTCTCGTAGCTGTAGACGACGCATTAAAGGACTACTCTCTGCCTCCTACAACCAGACATTTATATCAGGAACGACAATTCATGAGAAATCTGTACCTAGTACCATTTCAAATTAGTTGGATAAAAATTCAACTCACATTTAGGAAGTTGCTGAGTTTTGTGTCTTTTTTCTGTTTTGACCGTAAGACATCTAAGGCATATGACTGATTCTGACAAAACATGGCACAGCCATTACGGAATGCTTCTCCATCGGTATCAAACTACAATTAAAACCAATAACCTCTCCTGCACATAAATCCTTTACATCTTGGTGATCTTTAGAACTAGTTTGAACTCTCTAAAGTAACATGTTCTTTATATGGACTGGGTTCTGTTTTACCTATCGATTTATAAATCACAGGTATGAATAGATTCACTTAAATTCATGGTCTCAGATTTGAGTGGTTAAATACTGGCATGCTCATAGGAACTTGAGATCATGGTTGAAGACCATTAAATGTTTAATGCAGTTCAGTTACTCTTGATCCAATCTAATTAAAATCAGATCCTCTCTTGCCGTTACACTTCTCCAGTGTAACACACTTCCTCCAGTGTAACACACTTCTCCAGTGTAACACACTTCTCCAGTGTAACGGTAAGAGAGGATCTGATTTTAATTTGATTGCTCTTGTTTATATAGAAGAAACAAAACAAATAACATCTCACAACAAGATGTGTTTGTGAAACACGAAGAAACAACGAATGCCCCCCGTATTCCACAAACCAGTGGGAAGTAGCTTATAAGGTTCATTTAGAGCGGACTTCAATGCATGTGAAATATGAAAAGGTTTATCCACTTACCATTCAAAAGTTACGGCCAATGGTAAAGTTTTTAAATGTAAGGTCAAGGTCAAACTATTTTAGGTACAGATAAAGGACTAGCATAAGGAATACACATGTGAAAATATGAATGCCCTAACGCTTGCCATTCAAACACAAGGTTATGGCTAATGTTAAAGTTTTTTGAAAAGTAGGTTACGCTCTCAAACAATGAATGTCGGGTCGTGAGCATGCAAACAAAAAGAGAGTTCCATACTTGTTTCGCGTATTGATATAGGAAAGGTCCTTTTCTCTATTTTTATAAATCTATACCTAGTGTCGAAGTAAGATAGTGGTTCGTAAAAACCCCTTCTATATAGTTGCATTTATCATTTGAGACACGTAATTTACTAAATGAGTCTATAGGTGTTTAAAGAGTAGTTATATAGTAATTTAGTAAGTTGGAGTCAAACACTTTGACACGAGTCAACTTGCTCAAGATCGAGGTGAAGAAATTGCTTGGACAGAATTCTCGATAATGGATAATTCAAAGTCTTGTAATAGCTAGTAAACTACAAGAGATAGACAAATTATTCAGAAGCCACTAGGATCACATATCAATTGCAACTTCTAATTATGGTTTATTTATGTGCCCCTAAAGAGTTTTAAAGTTCTCTACTCGTCGTGCACAAAGGTCACGCGAGCATCATATACAATATTCCACGTAAATCGGGTCACGAGTGAATGTGATATCGAGACACATTAGTGAGGTTATATTGCTGAACGATCACGGATGAGAAATGTGGTACATTTGTTGACTAAGACAGAAGCACTAAATACGTGTTAAGGATATACTTGGAAAGCACCTCTAAACAGATTACTGATTCCATATATTTTAATCAAGAAATGGGCATGAGATTACCGATTGGACATATGTGTGCATTGATTTTTATATGAGAGATATATAGTATGGTCAACTGCTGTCCAGTTCACCAAGTCAATTGGAAGGTTCTAGACACAATATATTAATCTGTGTAGTTTTAGCAGCTCTCGCACGGACATGTTTGTCATTCGTACATAATGACAAGATCAGAACTCATAAACACATAGTGATAACAATTATACAATGATGACCCGTAAATGTACTTTTCAATAATCACTTTCTCAGAACAAGAGTTTCATAGAGATACGATATAAAAAAAGTTTTTTGAAAAAGTAGTCGTTAATGTATTTTTCAAGGTCAAATCTTTTAGTTCAACAATGTTTGGTACCCTATTTATCGATCAGTCAAATAAGGAGATCTTAAATCCATAAGGCCACTCAAATGTATGATAGAAATATTGGCTTTCAATCACGACCTTAAGTTACTTACCTCATTCAAAAAGTTTGCTACAGAGCTTTGGGAAGTAGTTTTTGATAATGATAATAAAGTACAATCGCGATAAGAGTGCTGCTAAAACGTCATAGTCATGGAGAGTTCTAACAATCGGTTGGAGAAAGTATACATAGAATGAAATGCCTTGATTACAATTATTAATATCACTGGATATGATTTTCTATGACTCACCATTAATTCTAAAAAGAAACAATAACAAATTTGTGTTTGATACACTATGATGCAAAGCATTAGTACTTAAAGCTCTTTAATTCAAAAGTTATATGCTAAGGTTAAAGTTTTTTGCAAAAGTTTAAATTAAGGGATCCACTTTACTACTTCGAGAATCAAAACGCGGACAAGTCGGAGTGCTCACACCACCAACTTGTTCGGTCCCCACTAGCCGGCACATTAATAACAGAACCACATATTAGACTCCTGCCGCTTTATGCTGAGGCATGATAAATAAAATCCATAATCTTACGATGTTATTCGATAGATATAAGCCCTAAATTGCTTATTTTCAATGATTCGAATAATAACGAGATTATTAGACTTGGAATAAGGTGGTATAAGTTTTCTCTGAATAATAGTAGTGTTGCGGATACTTTCACACGGTGAGAAAGAAAGTGACGTGTCAGTGTTCATGAGGGCGACAGGAGAAAGATAAGATGTTGGTAACCGCCGAAAAAACATATTTGGAAAGGTTCTTGTAATATAGAAACATTTACCTTGGTGAAAATATATTCAGTAAGCCCTAATACTTATCATTTCAAAGTTATAGCCAAGGTTAAAAAGTTTCAGACAAGAATGACAGACAGGACAAAACAATATGCCCCAGATCTTCGATCACGGGGGCATAAAAATACACGACTGTATAGAAATCTGTCAGAAGTTTATTTTAATTTAGCTCCGTAAGGATGGAAACAACATGAATTTCACAAATAATAACAAAAATAACTGATGTGCTTTGGTTTCTTTGTGAGATTACATCATCTATATACCGTGTACCACTAGAGGGCAATGATCTTATTTATTGTAAAATTCCCACAATGGCCCAAAAACGCTGTATAACATGGTGAAAATTATTAGTCTGGACCAGGAGGAAGTATCTTTCTTTTCTCTCTCGATTGCGACACGGATAGTCGGTATGATCGAATACAACTAAAAGCACTGAGAATTTAGATTAGAAATCGAGAACGATTATCCTTTCGCACTATAAAAAATGCTCGTTTTACAAAACTATTGGCTGTGTGTAAGAATTATTTAGAAGAAGTCAGCGTTCTTTTGTTATTTCCTCTATACAAAATATATATTAAAAACATTTATCTATAATTTTTCTTTCAAGAACCATCAAGAGTAGTAAACCATCTATCATCATGGTCTAAGTTGACAATAGGGAAAATACTCTAACCAATCCAGTAGTATCTAAATCACAAGTGTCGGTCCTGTCGAACATGTGGTAATACTAGGATAGAGTGAATAATTAAACATTCTTGCTAATATAGCGTTTTCTAATAGCTTTCCGACATATGTTGTACTCTCTCTGTGTAAAATAGTTCTGAAAAAAAGCTCAAAATACCACAAGGAGATTTACATATTTCTAGTGGGTGTTTACTCATAAAGATAATATGCAGATTATAGAGTGATTTTGGAATTGTGTTATAGAAAGACACGGGAAACTACGTAATAATAAGAAAAAAGTTTTTATCCCATCATGTAGCATCCAACTGTATCCATTGTAGAGATTTGAGTTGTGAATAATACTGAACCTTATTTTCAAATTTAACGCGTGATCCACTTGAGAGATTGTCATAACAAATCGAAAATTTATCAAATTCTTAATTGTTCATCGTCATAATTTCTCACTATCTAACATTTCTACATCTTCATAACGTCACCACATTTTACAGTAAAATGTTTTTACAATCTCTTCAAAAAGTATAGAAAAGCAATTATATGTCTTCTGGTGATACTATACCCTTACTTGTTTCATACGTGAGAGAATGGAATTCAACAGTATTTTATAAGCACACTCTAAATATCAAAATTCTCGACCGATATTCCTCTTGACGCATTCATTCAGGAATGGTTTAGAACTAGTGGTTTTTGGGGCTGAGTACTACTGGAATAATCCCTCGCATATATTTTAAAAGAATCAACATGAATTAGAAATATCAAGAGTCAAAACGTGGATAAATGAGAGATATGTCTCTGTGTGTAATATCTTGTCGGAAGACATCTTAACATCCTAACGATCACCATAATGAGTTTCCTGTAGGGACTAACTTCTATAATAGCTCTGTTTTCCGAAGTAAATGTTATAATAATATACATATCAGTGTGTGAAAAATACAAGCGCAGCATATGAAGGAAAGTTGAGAGATTAAGCTGACAATCCTATTAGCGCTGCCAAGTTACACCAAACAGTTTGTAGATCGCCATAGTCGGAGTTCTATGTTACGAGGTTCTTAATTGAAGGAGATAGCGAAAAATATTAATGGTTTATTCAATTCGGTGTATAAATATGAAGTCAACATTGTGCACATTCCTCAGATAAGGTCAGATATAGGTTCACCTGAGAGGCTTTCTCGATAGTACACTATTCCTAGATATCATCCCACGAGGCGACTGACAGTTGTTTCTTATGCTCCGTTCGTGGCTTATCATCTCTGAGTCGCCATACTTGATCTACTATTCTTTCAAACTTTATTACTTACCTCCTGATAAGTTTCTCCTTTAGCATATTTTCTTTCATTTACCTCTGAATGATTTTTTATGATTTATATGGTAGTAGAGTACTGTTTTACAATTTCATCCTTTGTTGATCGGTTTTAAGTCCATTTCAAAAGCTTCAAACTGTGACATCATCATTCATGTGTTAAAATTAGGGCCAATGATGCAATAATTCCCGAACTTTTTCACCAAAAATAAAAATGTTGGATTTGGTGTTTTAAATGATATATGGTGTGTGTAAAAAGTATGGTAAGTGACAAAGATATTTAAAAGTTCAAAATGTATGAAACACCCTGTATACTTACACACATAATAGTTACATCACAAAGTTATCTTTAAATTTTGTGTGAACTAGAAAACTGAATAAATCAAGTAAGACCCTGCAAAACGCTGTTAGCTGGGACTGGTGCTTTTCTACATGACCTTGACCTCTGACTATTAGACCTCAAAATGTGTAGTTCTCTTCCTCTAACCATCAGGTACTCATGTGCAAATAATGACTCTGTGTCTCGAAAATAATGACTCGGTGTCTCGAGAATGACTGTGTCTCGAGAATAATGACTGTGTCTCGAGAACTACTAGAGGTAGTGTGTTCAATAAAAGCGTGATGGACAGTTGGATATGGTCATTCCTACAGAACACCCAAATCTTTGATGCAGGGTCCCAATATGTAGATCTACATCACATCCATTTGTATCAAACTTATCACACGTAACTTAGAACAAGGTCACAAAAACCTGTGCCCTGCTTCGAAAATGAACCAGGTCTTACCATTGATAACTTCTAATCTTTTCCTATCTTTTGGTCTCAATTTTATGTAAACATCATGTGGATATATTGATTTTAGGGGAGGTAATTCATTCTCCACTTCGAAGTCCGAATCGTTTTCTATCGAGTGAGGAATATTGTTCACCGCGTCCATGGAGTTGCTTGGGCTCTCCCCACTCCTGAAAATACCAGGACAATGTACTATAATGTCAACCAAGAATGTAATACCAAGTACTAGAACTTCAAATTTCATACGCCTGGCATTTAAAATAGCAAACAATTGGTAAATTTCATTTTAGAACATTTACAAATAAATGTACACAGTATGTTACTATAAACTGACATGATCTGCATGTGTTAACACTGATGTAATGTATATCTCATTCAACCTTTCCTTCTTTCAATGAATCGACACGATATACAGTCGAACCTCATTATCACAAACTTAATGGGACTGAGAAACAAGTTCGAGATATTCGTAAAATTTGAGATATCGAGGGTAAAAATACTTATACAATAGGTTGCTGGGACTTCTGAATCACTTTGACATAGCCATGGTATTCGAGATATCAGTGGTTGAGATAACAAAGTTCAACTGTAATATGTATTGTATAATTTTTTTTTTTTACGATTGATATGTTGTATATAATATGTTTGAAAAGAAATATAAAAGAGATGTTAACTGACTTCTGGCCTGAAGGTTATAAAACTTTTTTGAGCACGTTCATACTCAAGCTCAAACTCGGTTATCTAAATCTTTATGATACTTTGATATAACAATTCTTATACTCAAATGGAGTGCATGGTCAAAGATGTTTTAGTATACTTTAGAGTTTGATCTGAGTTGTATGCAAAACAAACATAACTGTGCATTATAAATTAATCGACTCAAATTATGAGTTTGAGTATGAGTACAAGAAAAAAGTTTTATAACCTCCAGGCCTGTAATGGCCCAAACCTAAATTTTTCAACTCATGCATAAGTACCAAAAGTGACTAAATGACAAGAACACAAAACATGGTAGTAATCACTGGTACATCCAGTGACTGATATTGTGAGCCTCTGTAACGATTATAAAACTATAACACAACAGAGTTAAATAAACTTCTACAACCTGACCTTCAGTGTTGATACAACAAACATATCTTTCACTAGATCCCTGTTCACAAAAAAGTTCAGAACACAGTGTCATTCATCCCTGTTCAGTGGGCAAGTTCATTATCTTCAATTGACTGTTTTCAGCAGGCCTGGGGTCAATTACATAGCAATGTAATGCATAGCATTATCATTACTTAGAAAATTTTACATTACAATTACCCCACTTTAAAATTTAATGCATTACATTACACATTAATTGAGAGTGCATTATACTATATAATAAACTGATAGCAAAGAAAAGATTCATATAAACTTTTCAGCATCATGACCTACAACCCCTCCCCCCCAAAAAAGCTTAACACTTTATTTTTAACATTTTGACACAAGATTAATTCTACTGTCAAACTACAAAAATTTGAATTATTAAGGAAATAAATCTAAACCTTCAAAACAGAAGTAATGTCAATGTAATATGTATTACAATATATTTTCTACAAGTAATGCATTACATTACCATTACTTGTAATGCAAAAATGGCCCATTACACTGAAATTGGCTGTTATTACATTATGAATTACCCCAGGCCTGGTTTTTCAGGGCCCAAAGTGTACTCCAAAAAAAAGGGTTCAAAACCTAGTTTAGAACATCCTCAACTCTGTTATTAACATCGAAACATAAATACGTAAACAAGGAAGAGACACATTTTCCGTTGTAATCAAAACTGCTGACAAACCATACATTTTATAGAATCCCTGAACACGATTCCTGCTTTCCGCTGTTTCGTACCTTATACTTGATGACGATGAGCTCGGGGAGTTCCCTGTGATGGCTTTCATGAGGTTATCATCAATTTCCACATCACTGAAACACAGAAAATAACATCAAAAAATTCTGATGAATGAATCAAAGAGCAATGGTGAAAAACATATAAAACGTAAATAATAATATATAGAGAGCAGAATAGAGGAAAATAACAAAAGTGAAAGCAAACGTGTGTACGGGAAATTACTGGTGCTTAGAAAAGTTTTGTTTCAATGTGTGCATGATATAAATTTAAAAGAGTACTTTTAAATTGATTGAGGGTACAAATATTGAAATATATTTCATAAGATTGGCAGTGAATGTGGAGGGTTAGAAGCAGTGGAAACATTGAAAAAGAGACAGTAACTGATACAGTGTTAGTCAAAATCCAACACCCCAATTTAATTCATAATCATACAGAGTTAGTCAAAAACCAGTACCTTAATAGAGTAACAGCCATGATGAGTTAGTAAACAACCATTTAACAAACAAATCTTGCTAATGTTTGCTCATGATTCAAATATGCAGCATTTAGTGAAATTTCCCACTTGAACATTTTTCATTTATACATGTAATGAGTTTTAAGGTGTACCATATGAAAATCCAGGAATGTCTCCAATTTCAAATTAAAATTCATGCAACAATAACAAAAAGGGTGAACAGAGTTGGAATAGTCACATAACTTCGAAAACTTAAAGAAAATTCATGGCTCTTGGACAGAATAAAATTAAATAATAATAATTAAAAAAAAAAAAAATAAAGTAAAAATATTCATGCTATTGTACTTAGATCAAGGCTTTACAAGGATGTCTTGTAACAAGAAAATGTCAACAAGCAACTTTTTTTTTTTTTAAATTAGTCATTTACTGTACAAATGGCCTCCTTTATATTTTGTTCAGATAACCAACTCATACTAAATCTTGATTCTTACTAAGTATAATCCAATATTAATACAACTTGTACTGATCCCAGTCTAGTCATGATCGGATGAAATTTGTACAGTGAAATGAAACACTAATTATCATAAAGTGAACAACTTAACCACAATCGCCACGTTATGATAATCACTGGGGTTATGCCAAATTCAATCAAGACACATGCGTTTGATAGGAATTCACCTTTTAACGCGACGCTGTTTACCAGTAAATCTCCCTTTGTGGTCTTGCCGACCCTTTAAACTTTCAGATCGACTGATCTCGGTGGACTTCCTATAACAAGGTCAACAAGGAAAAACATCTACATCAGCAAAAATTTGTTAAAGCTGGTTCATTTTGTTCATTTTCTGGCAGACTGCAGAAAATTCCAGCCAGCTTGTTGTATCAAGAAATATTTAACTTTATTGTGTAAATTCAAATATGCAATGAAATTAACTTTTCAGATTAACTTTCTTCATCATAGATGGATGTCATTTGAAATTAATATTTAGGGTAATAACATTGGATATCAGTTTTAGATCATATGCATTGGTACAATGTATATCGTTTTTTTCTCCATCATGTAATTTGCATGGCTACACATGTATAGTACATACTGCCATATCAAGTTCATCATGATTTATGGAGTATAGTTCAGCATTAACAGAAGAATACAGATAGGACTATATGTTTGTATAAGCACCACCTACTGCATAGTAGAAATAATAGGTTGAAAAAGCTCATAGTATTACCTTTTTCTATAAAAAAAAGAAAAAAAAAAAAAGAATTTAAAAAAAATTACATTTACATGTAGGTTTACTTTTTTTCTAAAAAGTTCAATGGTTGAACATATCAAATGCTTAACTATCAAAATAAAAAAAAAAAAATTCCCACCAATGTACTGTCTGTTAGGGTAGAAATAACCCCACTGGTTGTGCAGAGTGTTATAAAATTAGACTGTCACCTCAGGATGAAACAGAAAAGCTCAGATTTTAAAATCCTCAACATCAAGATCCAAATCTATGGAACCACCTTCCTGTAATTCTGAGCTTTTCTGATAACTTTGAAGCAGGACTACATTGATATATATATATTGGATACAGTAGCTCTGTCTAAGAAGCTGATGATTAAGATTCACTTCTATGCTTATCATCATCTATAAATATATGCCTCGTGTAAAGCAATATATATACATGGATCTAGCATCCCAGTTCACAAAGCATCTTAACAAAACATGGCCCACTAAACAAGCTTGATGTGTATGTGCATCAGGTTTTCTGTTGATGTTTCTGTAACATGCGTAATGGGACCTCTGGGCTATATAATGAGGTCACTTTGACCTACTTATTGGTCATGTCCTCCACACTTGGGCTCTTTTTACGGCCACTTGGACCCTCTGAGTGTCCTGGGAGGTCGTACTTTTGTATCAAACTACCAACTGAGTGCTTTGCAGGAACTGAAAAAACAAAACAGAAAATGGAAATTAGTATGTCATATTCTGAAAAGGAGGATGTTTTAAAGGTTAATATCTTCCTGATTTTCCAGCAGAGAACAATAGCAATTTTATTGTTCCTTGTGATAGAATTCAAACATAATTTGATTTGTTAAAAGCATGTCTTCCAAGCTCCCAAACTTGAGTGTGCTCCAAATTGCCTCCCCTACCCTTAACATACCGGTACTGCATGGTATGGAGGAGAAAGTTTGAGTAGGAACATAGACGTTATGAACCACAATGTGCACTGAGCAATAAGATGGAGAGAAGATCCAACATCTAAGTGACCAATGTCATTGCTGTATATGATACAAAATAATGACTGTTATGCTGAAGTACCAATAGGAAAGTGAACACACCCTTATACACACAGAGAGAGAGAGAGAGAGAAAAAAAACCCAGCTATAAAACACTTTTCTTTGATCCATCATAAATTGTAGGAAAATATTAGATCCCTGGGTCAGAACAATGTGAACATCATTAAATGATAATGAAGATTTCAAGGCTATCCAATAAATCATATAGGAGTGTAGGCGTTGCACCCTCCATCCCTCTTAGATTCACTATAACTCTAGGGATAACAATTGAATCCTCCTGTCTTGATAATATGCACATCTACAGAAGGCAATGGCCATTGTACAAAGTTTCAAGTCTATTGGATAAGCCATATAGGAGAAGTGTTCACAAGCTATTTTACACCCTCCACCCCTCTTAGATCCACTATAACTTAGAAAAAAATTGGATCCTCACCTCCCAACGGTGGATAAAGTTCCACAAGGAAGTGGATGAGCAAACAAAAAATGCCCCCCCCCCCCACCCCCCCCCGGGGAAAAAGGAACATAATCACACCAGAAGAGTATAGTACACAAGTAAATCAGTGTCATTTCTGAAAAAGAGACATAATCACACCAGAAGAGTACTAGTACCACAAGTAATCAGTGTAATTTCAAAAGCTAAATTCATTTCATATATACATATGAATAGTCCCCGAGACTTGTAAGATGTCTCAACAGAAATACTGGAGACCAATATCTTAAACTTGAGGACTATTCTCATATTAAAATGGATACCATAAAGTGGATAAAGTTTTTAAACTAGAACATAATAGATAAGTCAAATTGACAGCATCAGAGCATTACCACTAATCTTAAGTTACACTCACATTCTTCTGGTTCATCCTTGATGGGCTGTATGGTTGGATTGACGGGGCTCGGAATGGGAACCTCGGGTGTTGAGGACACTGAAACAATATAAAATTGGTACAAAACACATACAGGTATGACATCAAGCAGCTTAAATGCATAGCAAGGTAAAATTGAGCAGTTAGTCTTCAAGATGGAGAAATATGTCTTAGTACCATCATTGAAAGCTGTGCTATCCGAATACACCTGTGTTGGAATACTATCTTTTATCATATACTTTAAAGAAAATATGTAATTTTTGCATGTTTTAGAATAATGTGATCATTTTCAATATATATCATGAATGAGACCACAGTAGAAAAAATATATATCAATCTATAACTCCTCATATTCATAATGATTTGCTTCAAGACCTCTCCATCTAAGAATATTAAAGTATACTTTTTTTTTTTATCGATAATGGACTCCATTTTTGATATAAAACTTTGTACCAATATATTAATTTATACATTATTAAATATCACTACTTGGTGAAATCATTTCATATGTGAAAATCAGCACATCATACATTAGGCCTTAATTCATGTACAGTATGAAGGCACCTGGTATCCCTCCCCCCCCCCCCTTCCCTCCCCAAAAAATTACTTGCATTTACACATGTACAGGAAATTTCAACAAGAAATGGTGGCAATATAATTAATCTGTTCATACTTTCTGTTAGAAACACATGTTTCAGTCAGTTGATTAAAAAGTATGTGATAATTAGAATACAACACAGAAAAATCCATATATCCATATATGTCATGTCAGCCCTTTGTGAATCTCAGGCCTCTGGTCTTCAGACTGATATCGACCACTCAGGTTGATGTCATATAATGATGTACATATGTAATACTCTCTCTACAAAACTCATGCAATAATGCATATATAACAAATTGTGTTAATGTGTTTATCAGGTATACATGCACAAGCTATGGTATAATGGACAAATGTTAAATGACATGAAACTACACAGCATGTAGGTCTCATTCAACTGCTGTACATGTCTAAGAGTAAAATTGAGGCTTCATCATTTCATAAGCGAGTGCCAAAGAACATGTCCCACAAGTTCCTACATTCAGTTCCTTTCTTTCATTCACATTTACATACAGTTTGAGATTGTTGATTATATACATTATTGTATGCTTCCAAGACAGGAATATAAATTTACTTCCTAAGGCAAAAGTTACAAGAGCAGAGCGTATTCAGCATTCTGGAGATAAAGGCTCAGGGTTTGATGATACAGGCAAAACATTCGGAGAAAAAAAAAAAATGAAATGCAGAAATTACCTGACAAAGCCAGTGGCACATGGAATACTTGATAAGATAAAAGCAAAGTCTCAATCAAGTGCTGGATATGTTAGTCAATTGGTTTTTTTTTGTTTGTTAGCAGAACAACTCTGGTTATGTGAGTAGATAATAAATCTACAAGATTACTATTGTGTTCATTTGTAAGTAGAAAATCACACAGTGGTGGTATCACTACTGCTGCTATCATCTTCTATGATTCAGTATTTAATTCCATTTATGAAATTTAAGGTCATACTCAATGTTCTTAGTTATGTCCATATACAACCTTCTGTAATATACAAGAGTTGCTTTGACATTTTAACTTGCTACAGACACGAACTATCAACATTTGCTAACTCTAAAATAGACCTTCTAATATACTATAAGTTTTTTGTTTGTTGTTGCTGTGTTTTTTTGGGGGGTTGGTTTGTAGAAAAGGAAAAAAAATAGGATTAAATGCATTGTACTGGAAGTGTCACGAAAAATTATACTACTGAGAAACATTGTTAATGACCTTAAAAACAAATACTACTGGAAGCAAATATCCTGAATTTTGTTTTCTTCATTCTGTGTAAAACCAAAGACAAAATACACGATGAATTATTTAGTCACTCACTGTTTTGTACCATACACAGTTATTACTATACAGATATCAACAATACATACATCTGCTATTGGATTATAAATAATTAATGATGTTTTCTGCAGTGAAGTCACACTTGTACATTAAACTGTGCAATATAAGTCTCTACAAGTGTGGTCATTAGATATTTGGTAATACCTGCAGGCCAAAATTCAGGTAAAATGAGCTTCACAACTCCATGACTACCTATATACATACAGAACAAGGGCATGTACCTTCATATAACATGCAAATAATACTTCTAAACTTGACACCATAGTACCCAGATATTTCACTGCATGCAAAGAAAAGATACAAGCAGTTGCAAATGTTATGAATTATCTATGGTAAATTATTTATACCAAAACTATAACTGGCAAAATGAGTTTATAATAAGAGTCTCATTAAAATTTAATTAAAATTTTCCATTATCTTTGAGAACATTGATGAAATGTGATTTTGACAATGTTTCGTTTCATGCGTCAGGAGATTACAGACCTAAAGCTTACAGGCCAAAGTTAAAACATTATAGTCCCAAACTTATCTACGTACCTGATCGACTAAGCATTTGTTCTATACTAGCAGTGGAATTTCTGTCTACAAGAGTTGCTATACAATCAGTATTTCAAAAATGAAATTTTGGCAATAAACTTGGATTTGTATGTGAAGTTGTAACAGGCAACAGCTTCCAAAAAGTTATCAAAATTGTCGCACCATTCTTTGTATTAGGGAGATTCTGAATGTGAGTTGTGGTTACGAAGAAGATAAACAAATCAGAACAGCCCTCACAACACGGGATCAAGCCATGTTTTACATAGTAAGCTTACCTGGTTTTATTGTTGATACAGGACGATTTCTCTTTTTCTTAGGACAAATCTCATCTAAACTATCCAAACAATACTTGTGTATCCACTGTTCACAATCTGAAATACAGTACACATATCTCAAATATAACAAGAGCAACGCAAACGTAGCAATACACGCCCGTCATGGCCCAGACAGTGGTAAAACCACTATGTGCATTTTGACCTTTCACCAGTGACCTTGGCTCAAGGTCATGACACATCCTTAGTTCTAGGGCAACAAATCTGTGAAATATTATTGAAATCCTTGCACTCATTGAAAAGTTATGGCCTGGACAATGTTAATATCACTATGTGTATTATGACCTTGACCTTGATCTAGTCAGACGACTTCCTTGGGTCTAGAACCAACAATTCTGTGCATTATTATTCCTAATCCAATGCACTCAGTGAAAACTTTATGGCCGGACACGCGGGTAAACCACTAGGTGCATTGCGACTGTGAATCTTGACTCATGTGACCTTTGGCTCAAGGTCAACGACACTTCCTTGGATCTAGACCAACGTTCTGCTGAAAATATATTCCATCCATGCACTCGGAAAAACTTATGGTCCGGACAAAGTAATAAACCACTGTGCATTGTTGGCCTTGACATTTGCAGTGATTGGCTTTAATAGGTCTTGGATCATTCCTTGGGTGTAGACCAACAATTCTGTAATATTTATTCAATCCATTGGCACTCAGGAAAATCTTATGGTCCGGACAAGGTTTTTAAAACCACCAATGCTTGCATTTTGACCTTGACATTTGACCAGTGACCTGTGGCTCAAGTCATGACCCTTTCTCTGTGGTCAATGACAACAATTCTGTGAAATATTATTCCAATCCATGCATCAGTCAAAAGTTATGGCCGGAAATGTTAACCCATTTAAGCGTTGTGTAGTGACCTTGACCTTGACCCCAATAAACCTTGGATCAAAGTCATGGACATTCCTTTGGTCCAGGCAACAACTCTGTGAAAGTATTATTCAAATCTATCAAAAAGGATCAGGATTACTGCACCGGAACAAATATGCATGTTAAACTACTCTATGTGTATATCAACTGACCAATAACCTTGGTCAAGGTCATGACACTTCTGCTTAGGCCGGGCAACAACTCTGTTGAAATATTATTCAATCTACAAAGAGGATCAGGAGTTATGCCCGGACAAACTATTTGCCAATGTTACAACATTTACTATTATGTGAATTATAGTTGACCTTGGACCTTGACCAATAAACTTGGATAAGGTCATGCTGACACTTCCTTAGGTCCAAGGCAACAATTATGTGAAATATCATTCAGATCTACAAAGAGGTTGAGGAGTTATGGCACGGACAAGCTATTTCGGATGGACGACGTACGCCGGACAACGACATAGCATAATACATCCCGTCTGAAGACGGGCGTATAAAAATGTATGCTTTCAGACAATGAAATGCAAATGAGGGATAATTCATGCACTGAAGACAAAATCTCTATCTTCTGCTGTTTTCAAATTTACATAAATAACTTTGGCTGAGTTTTTTGTCGGTTTGATGTCTGTCACTTACTGGAGCACTGGTAAGCTTGGAATCCCACACCCCAGATCAACTCTTTACAATGAATGCAGTTCTCTACACGAGAAAAATGTTGTGGCTGGAAACCATGTCCTTTTATTGTCTGCAAAAGCAAAAGCTCAGCTGAAATACTTTGTATAATGCTGTCTATGGTGTACGTGTGTTTCTTTTCAAAATAATTTAGCAGTTGAAAATTTAATGCAGAGAAAAACATTTTAGAGTCCCTCTTTACTGTATGCTGTTGTACTGCAACAATTTTTTTTGAGACAGTTAAGATTTTTTTTGGGTATTTTTTCTTTTTATCAATGATTTACATATACATGTAACTTTCACTTATAAAACACTGCACGATCCACAGAGATGTCCCACACAAAAATATCCCATTTGTCCATATACCCCCCCCCCCCCCCTAAATTTGCTGATCCATGCCTACACAAGATGGTATTACCCTTTTCCTTTGAATGAGTGGTTTCTTCTTTTCTTTTGCCACAAAACTTTGCACCCTCTCCATGGATGAATGTTTTTTGTCCATGATGCCATTGTGTCTGAGGAATGTAGCTACTGCCCAGGCCACTGCATGAGTCTGGTCTGGCCTGATTTCTTCATCCGATTGTCTGCAAGAGAAAATACCAAAAATTGTGCACTGTGAAGCATTGTTCTTGCTACAATTATGACATGCATAAATCGTGTTATTATGTACAGAACTTCCCATTGTACAACATCAAATTTATCAATGAATAATTTTTATGTGCCATGCCAAATTTTAAATATTTACATTTCCAATGTTGCCTTTGATATCTCAACAAATTGTAGTGATAATCATTTCATCTGCAGTTGTAAGCCATGTTCATAATGCCGTACACCAAAATATACTGATAGTACATCACTTCTAATGGCTGTAAATTTTGACATCAGTGAAAGGAGGAAATTAACTTCATTTTTGAAAATATATGAAGGTGTGAACTCCATGCTTCATGCCAGTATACGTTTCCTGGGCACTATGAACACCCGGCATGAAGTATGCCAGTGTGAAGTGTTCCAATTCATAGCCTCACTTATTTTTAAAAATGAAATTTATTTTTTAAATGAATGCTACTCACGGGACTTTTTCCACGTATGGAGACAAAATTTTTAATGCAACTTCTGCTTCATCTTTCTGTTTCATATAGGGGGTTACCATTTGTAACCCATACATGCTTCCAAACCCTAAAAATGAAAATAAATTCTTCTGAACTGCTTTGTAAACTTTTGTAACACATAAATAAATACCTCATACAAAATTTAAAACAACTGGTTGGAGTATCTAATGTGAGCTATGAATACCAAATGTTTGATAGATTTTCATCTGAAATAGGAAACCTAGTACTTTCTTACCTGATTAAATTATCATTCCTTATTACTGTGGTTGCATAATTACTTGTTATTCACCAATTTCTCGATTTTGAACATGACCAGAAAATTGAGTGATAAACAAAGTGTAGTTCCAATATAGAGGCAAAAACAAAAAGTAATTGTGCTCAAATTTACGCATCGACAAAATTGTATTCTTGTGTAAAACAATGCATTTAATTAATGCCCATGAAAATGAAAATAATACTAAAAAAAAAAACCAAACCTTAGAAAAAATTTGATATTCACTCTACCCTTACCTAGGCTTAGTTTGCTGCGGAAGTCTTGTAAGCTGTTTGAGATCTCCATCTGAACAAAGTTACGAGCCCCATTAAATATTGTTCTCAGGAGATCCTCCTTCTCTGAGGATTTGATGTTGAGGTTTTCATCAATCCTGTCGATCTGTGCCTGATCAATCTTCACCTTTAGGGGCTGAAATACAGGCCACAAAATGTTGTCAAAAGGAAATGCATCACAAGTGTCGAAGAATAAATAAGTCTTTAAGATATTGTAGCAAAAAATAGCAATTCATCAGTTTGTCATGAAAATGGCGATTCATTAAAATATTAGCTGTGAATATAATGATTCATCAGAGTTCGTGGTGAAAATAAAATTTTATCAGAGATGCAATGAAAGCACATGTAGTCATTTGTTCAATTACATACAATACGGCGTTGTTCGCCTGTATATTATAAACTTACAGCTCCATTTGCCAGAAATGTGGAAAAAATTTCAAATGCCCACTTCTGTAACTCTTTGATACCACCTTTCGCTTGTTGGAACACATTGGTGGTAGTGTAGAATAACTGTAAATACAATAAAATGGGCATTTTCACAATGAACATTAACTGAAATATTTAATGAAATTAGAATTTTAAAAGTCGCATTAAATCATCTCATAGAACATTTTAGAAATGACTCCCATAAAGTATTACAATATCCGTTTAAATTAGCTCGATTCCAAAAAAAGGTGCAAACCAGCGCTGAGGGAGACTCATTCTTCAGGACAAAATTGAGGAAGACTGACATATGGGTAGGTTTGGTTTCCAACTGCCGCAAGTCATTGAACGGCCCATAGTCATCTGTCTGTAAAAGTAAAACACAGTGGCAGGTTTACACCAAGAATTGTGACGATAGACAAAAAGCAATGAAAATACTGTAAAGGGCGTTAATTTCACGGGGCTAAAATTTTGCAATTTTTATCCAAGTTCGGTATTTTACGATGGTTTAAATTTAGCGGAAAGTAAAAAGAAATCATCCCCAAAACCATGAAATAGCACTTTGCAATGGTTTTATTTTCGCGATCATTAATGTAATCGCGTATACAATGAAAATAAAACCCATGCGAATATTCCCCCCTTTACAGTAAACAGATTAATGCTGGATCAGATTGATCCTAAATTTGCTAAGGTCTGCATGCAACTTTTGAACAATAATACATGTACTGGTAAAACTTCATACAAGTATANGACTAATGATGGATCTTATTGATCCTAAATTTGCGAAGGTCTGCATGCAACTTTTGAACAATAACACATGTACTGGTAAAACTTCATACAAGTATACAATTAAATAAATATAGGACAGAAAATTAGTAAAGCTGAATTTTGCTAGTTTTAGCATAGTTTAGTTTGAATTCCTTGTTGTGGAACTTCATAGGCAGCTGAAGGGGAAGCATAAACAGTTTCCTACAAGAAAAGGTCTCGTACAATAGTATAATATTGGTACAGGCTGAAATACATATAAGTGTGTATTAATCCAGATACTTTCATGTTGTGGGATTACTGCAAATATAATGTGAAATACAAAGATAGCAAATGAAAATAGCATTATTAGTTGATATTATAGATGAAGAGTGAAACAGTTATAATGCAACAGACTTCCAGTTACATAGAGAATTAAGTTGATTTATTAATATTATGACAGAAAATATAGGCAATAATGAATGAATTCAGCAGGTGTGCGAATAACAGGTTTTATGAATGTTGTTTAAGGAAACTTATTCTAGCAGTAAATTGAATATGGAATCAAGCTTACTCCACATATACCGAAGAACTGGTAAGCAAAATAGTTGCAGATTAAAATCAAATTTTTATTTTATTATATCTGTATCATATAATTGATATCAGTAAGCTTTTTCAGTGCAACATGTAAGTAATAATATGACACTATTTACAAAGTGCAAGGTGCACCATTGAAATTACATGCTTTATGTTTTAAGGACATGGTGCATATTCTAAGTAAATGATAAGTGAAGCCTCTTATACAGAATTCTATATTATAAATCACATTGATAGTAGTCAAAATAAAGTCCAAAATTACAATAGATTATGGTTCTTATGATGATTTCAGACAAATTACATGATTGTTGAAATTATAAATCAATTTATGTTTCCGTCAAAGTTATAATGTTCTCCACAGATGAAAGTAAGTTCTCATAATCAATATTATATAATATTTCCTTACTCTGTGTACAATGGGCTGTACATAAATCAAATGCTTTGTATAATATATTTTTTCATTTTGTAGATAGCATGTTATATACTCATCACTAGTAAACGTGTGCACAGTTTGAATGTTATCTCATTAATTAACATTATTTTGCTAACATATGAACGTTTGGTACAATTAAAATTTTTGTTCGGGTTCCTTATACTTGCAAATACTCGGGTAGGCTGCAC
Organism: Ostrea lurida; assembly: GCA_903981925.1. NCBI lineage: Eukaryota > Metazoa > Mollusca > Bivalvia > Ostreida > Ostreidae > Ostrea > Ostrea lurida. The sequence continues at coordinate 8,179 of CAJDSM010024242.1, read as the reverse complement.
TTTTTTGTTTGGGGTTTTTCACAAGAAACAATTCTCATCATTTTTGACATTGCATGGAGAACTTGTTTTTGATGTCAATTTTCAGTTTTTTTCAATAACTTGACAAAAATTGTCTCTTTCAAAACTAATGTCTAGCAGAAAAACACACAGTGAAACCTGTCATAACGAACCACTACATCAATCAATTCTATCCATATTTGAGTGTAGTGCATATACCTGTACATGAGAATTTGTGAACGAAGTTGAATAAAATTACAGTAGTTTAAAGAAACTGTCTAATTATGAAAATATTTATACTTATGTATGAAAAAAAACCCACCTTTCACTCGAAATTGATTCTGTACAACAATGTATAACAATAACCCTTCTACTATGTATGACTATTGCATGAGCAAACTTTGTGACTTTTCTGATTAATTGTGAATAGTTGTTACTTATCACAGGTTTGACTGTGTCTATATCTGCAATGTAAACTGTGAAGGATGATTAAGTCCAAAGGAAATATGTGCTGCAATTTCANTGTGAATAGTTGTTACTTATCACAGGTTTGATTGTGTCTATATCTGCAATGTAAACTGAGAAGGATGATTAGGTCCAAAGGAAATATGTGCTGCAATTTCGAACTCTAGGGTGATTAAAATATATGAGCATCAAAAATGACTCAATACAGTTGATTGGTAAATCAAGGCTGATGGTTGAGAGCGAGAACCGACGAGAATACAGCTGACATGAGTGTATAGTGACACAGAGGCAGGTTTGCATGATTTGATTGACCTCTAGCCACATGCTCTGATACAGCTGTGCAATAGAATACACTATTAACCTCTGTTTGAGATCTGGCATTAAGGGGTGTGGTGGTTAAAGATGACGATCTCCCATTGACTGGTACCTGGATCAGGAAGAAGGAACCAAATAAAAGAACAGAAAGTCACACGCTTTTATCATGTATTCATTTGCTCATTAAGAAATTTTAAAATTTTCTGATGTTTTTAAGAGAATTGCATGAAACAGTAAACAAGATGCATTTCTGAAACACTGTGCCTCCCCCTGGTGCTGACAATATTAATACCACTACCTGTAGATGCAACACATGAAACGTTGACCACCCACCACCTGCCATTCAAACATACAATCGAACCTTGTTATCTCGAACTCAATGGGACCAAAAAAAAAACTTCCCAAGAATTTGTGGATTCGAGAGTAAGAATACTCAGAAAATAAGTGACTGGGACCTCTAAATCACTTTGATATGGTCATGGTATTTGATATATCAGTGTTCGAGATACCGAAGTTCAACTGTAGTCATTTCGAAATAGCCATGGTATTCGAGATATCAGTGTTCCAGATACTGAAGTTCAACTGTATAAATGGAAACTTGAATTATCTATCTTTGAGGTTATCAAAGTTGATGCAGATGAAAAATATTGGGAGACAATGGACAGACAGTCTGGTCAATCACTTGATTCTTGATTGATGCCTTTTGTCAGTGAACTAGGGGATATTTTTTTTTTTTACTTTTTTCTTCTTGAAAACTAAAAGAGTAAGTTGGATATATTATTAAAACATTGGCAATGAGCAAAGAATACAAAAGTAATGTACTAAATTAAAAGCTTGATTTCACATCATCATGATTTTTCAATTTCCATATTTATCATACTGCATTGTATATGAGATGGCAAACAACTTTTAAAATGGGAGGGGTAGGGTCAAGGGAGGTATGGACTAAATTTGACTGTATAACATTTAATAGGATGGGAGGGTGTCAATTTTAATAATAACCACAATATGGTAAATCACACTCCATGAGGACTTGTAATCACACAATTGTAATTTGGGAAATTCATGCCATACAAGTTTACATACAAGTACACTATTAGTATAAAATGAAGTACAACAATATCCTTTTAAAACATTACACACATGGCAATAACTGTGAAAAATATCAGCAACATCCACAAGCACCATTTTTGTTTTTAATATGATGTATAATATGATGACTCACTCCAAAATATTACATGCATTTACCCTAAGCATCCTCAAATTTCAGTTGGTCCATGGTAAATATCCCTGCACACACACATCCAAAAGCTTTCAAACTTATAAGCATTTCCTATATTACTTGGTGTCATGCACAAACTGTGATAATTCCCGGGCTTACTTCCCTTTGATCAATTCTGAAACAACTACCTTGTTTTGCATGTCTTCATCAGAGCTGAATTCGTCCTCTTCTGCAGCAATGATTTGCCTCTGTTGTTGACCAATGGAGGAGGCTAGACTTGCTTGACTTATTTCCTTCAATATCAAACAACACCAATGCCAAACATTGAGACACCAGAACAAAAATTTCTCACATTATCAACAATGCGAGATCAACTTTACCCATGCGAGACAACCATGTGAGATTTTTCTGTCTTACACTGTTGCAATGTTACTGATTGTGAGGTCATATATTTTCTATGATTTACCTTATACAGGGAAGTAAAATATTTTGTATTGTTTTCTTTTAAAGCTTTCTGACGGACAACCTTGGATTTTTTTAGTTTACATGTAAAAGTGTAAATCATTTTCTGGTACGCTCTTTCTGCCTGTCAAATTAGTTTTTGCACCGATGTTTAAATGCGGATTCTGATGATTTGTGTTTCTCAAAGCTCCTGAATTTATGCATTAAACAGTGGGTAAAATGTGAGAAAATTAATCCTTCATTATTTACTTGTGTGGGATAGGTAAAGTCCACCTCTGGAACAAGATTCGCTGTCTAGGACTCGGCAAAGTCTTATCCTAGACTTTTGAATCTAGTCCCCTCGGTGGAATTTCCCCATCCCACACTCCCACTAAATGAAGGATTCTATAAGTCCTTCAACACAATCATGAGAACTAAATCAAAATTTCACCTACGCCCATAAGTCATCTTTCAGATTGCTTGTTTTCAAACAACCTTGTCATACATCAAATATTTTGTTTGACCCTCTACTAGCAATAACTTACATCATAATCCACGTCTTTCCTCTGGACGGATTGCGTGTTTATGGAGTTATTGGGGTGCGTAGGGGTAGGGGAAGCGTTGGGGGATGTGGTTGGGGAATCTGACACACTGCTACCATCAGAAATGGGGCCTGCTTGTCCCTGAAATTCACAAGCAAAGCTATTACATGCTGTACATTTACGTTACAATGCATAATTATCATCGATATTCACCCCAAATAACTGGAATGTCTCTACCCAAAGAATATGGACCCCATTCCCAATCTAATCTGAACAGCAGAAACCAAATACAATCTGAAAGTACTTTAAGAGCATTATCGAACAATATCCAAAACAAATTTTCTCATTGAATAAATTTCAAATATGCTCAAAGACAGATTTAGCAGCCCCTCCCCTTTTTCCAAATGCCTAGGCACTAATGGGGCGGCATGGTATATGGCTAACTAATTTTGCAATGAAATGAACATTTTGTTACATGTCTGAAAAGTTCATGCATGTTGAAAGTTGTAACATAGCTACAAAAACACAACATGCTTATTTACATTTTATCTCTTCATTTTGAATCTAATTTCTTTCTAAAGTACTTTTTTTTATCACATATAGAAGTATCAAAATGATTTTCCTGCAATGAAATTGGAAAATCATCCTGAAAAATAAAATAATGAAGACATAGACAAGACAGAAATAAGCAATGGAACAGGTAGCTTAGTATCAAATAAAAAAAATAAAAATGTCACTGGACAAATCATTTCTGTTTAAAAAATAAGTAAGCCATTCAAAATTGAAATGTCTTCCATCTCTCTGGAACAAGAAACTACTCAACAGTTAGTTTCCAATCAAACCAAACAATTACTGTGTAAAAGGAAAGAAAGATTAGTTCAAACTAAAATTATGAACACAACTTTCCAAATCCCCATTCCGTATACTGGTACCTTTTTCTTTCTGGACACTGGGCGTCGTCTAGTGTTAAACAACACATGCTAAAACACAGGGGGAAAATAAATGAGAAAAAAAAAAAAAAAATCTCCCCATACACAACAACAGAGTTAAATACTGTAGGTTTGGATACCATGCAAAAATCTATGATATGACAACATTGAGACTGACAAAAAGGAGATTATTTTTTTAATGAAGACCTTCGAGTAAGAGATAGACAAAATCACAAAATACTGCAAAATAACAAAACCAACAGAGTGCATCACAAGGGTACACAACACATTTCCAATGCTTTACAATTAGCTTCTGATACTTGAACTATAAATTCATTATGCTAGAACAGACCACTACGCAGGGCAACACAATTTCAAACTGAAGTCTTACTGGCCTACTTTTGGACAAAACTAGATTTTATTATTAATAGTACATTTTTATACAATCGTGACTTGATATTGGTTGATATAACTAGATTTATTAAAAGTTGAACATAATACAGTTCCTTTGGTTCTATAGAATATATATCGTACATACATCTGGCCCCTATATGTTCATGGTTAGCAAGATATGGTTTAGACACTGCAGTGCCTTGACTAGACATGGCTACAGTCTATGTAATTCTAGGAAATTTGGGATGAAGGACTAGAAGCTAAAGCAGGGATTCATCAAAATCAAGTTATTAAAGTGTCACAACGAAGTTGACTTTCATTAAATTTGCCCCCCCCCCCCTTCAAACAATGGATTGTTTAGGGAAATTGTGCTCTCTTCTCGCCTTATCCTACCTTTTTTACAGTAACAAAACAAAAATCTTCAAAAATTATATTGCTAAAGGTGCAGAATGGAACAAAGTTGTGTATCAGCAAAGTATTTTAGTGAGAATGGTAATACCTTTGCAAGTCCTTTGCAATTTTGGGGGCACAAAATAAAAACAATGTAAAGCTTTTCTGTAAGGACTGAATTATTGCAGAATGTCTGATGCAGAGTGAGAGTAAACTGACTGAAGGTGGATACTAGAAGTGCAGGATCATTTGAGGACATAGCTGAATAACGTGTGATCAATGTCTACCTTGTATCAAGCAACAAGCACTGATTAATTCTATTAGGAAAGGTGAGGTCAGAACTGGCATGGCTTCTGTCATCAGTGTCTGTTAAATGTTTTCCATGACAATATCTGGGTGTGCAAGCTTTTATACAGCACTGACAACTGAGATATATACCTCTGGACTCACGTCCCCTGGTTGGCGTTTCTGTGATGTGGAAGGCTTCCGAAATGCTACTCGGCTATCGGCATCGGACATAGAGCGAGATAGCACTCTTAATTCTCTGGGGTCTGGTGTAAAGTCGACGGGCGTAGACCCTGACTTTTTATGTTTAGGACCATCTGGCAGCTAACAAGTGACACAGCAAACATTCAAGGTCCAAATATTTTTAAAATGCATTACCAAAGAAAACAAAAATCCCTCCAACACTTTACAGTACAAAAAAATCAACATGATACTAAAAGCAAGAAGGAAAACATTAAATTGTGTGAAAAATGTAAAACCACACATATCATCTACCTAAGCTTAAATACACTTCCACTGTACAGGTTGTCAAGAACTTACCCAAGGTGCTACAGTGGGGTCTCCATTTCCAAAGTCGGGACTACTTTCTTCCGAGGCTTGTTCCTGTAAACAGGGAAAAAAACTATCAATTTCCTTGAATTACAATGTCAGTCAAATGTAAACAATTAAATATGTCCATATTTCACACCAGAATTTATCAGCATTTTTATTTTATGAACTAGTGCATCGTATCATTTTGCATGAATAAATCCACGTATTTGCTTCATCATGCACATTAGGTAAACTTCCCTCTATATTTTGTACTATAAATGAATACAATTTCTTGTAATATAAATGAATTTCCTGTTTTCACACAATCTCTCGTTTAAGACTTTTTAACCAGTCTTGGCATGCGTTGAAAAATATTAGCTGAACATAATCCGGATGGGTGGAGTTATTGGGTTTTCTACATTATCAAAAAAAGAAGAAAAAAACCGTAACACAATTAATATTGTTCCTGTATAATCTTATCATCAGGAAATAAAAGAAATTCCTGCTATGAAATCATGACATTCTTTAATGAGGAAATTGCCTTACAGCAATTCCGTTCAGTTCACTGTTATACACTGGTACTGTAAATGTATCCTACTATACACAAATACAACATCTACATTCACTGGCTGCCTCCATTTCATTTTCAAACATTTCATCCACTATTTTGTTTAAATACTAAGACGGTATCTTGTGACTTGAATGACCAATACCATCGAAAATAAAATGTACTACATTTTATACTAACTGCATGTTGGGACTTAAAAAAAAGTCTTTTAGTACTTTACAATTTCGCTGTGTCTTGACGAAATCCTGAAATTTGTTTTGCTCATTCATGACATATGCCAGTCTATGTGCTTATAACAGCTTACAAGTCTTTATTATTTTTTAAATCAATGAAAACCATTACATATTTACTTTGTTAAAATTCATTCATGCACACATTCCACACAACACAGTTCAGTGAGATTTTTGTTATTTCAAAACATCTGAGACGAATAATTTTTAATTCCACACATATTCTTACAATCCATTCAACTGCTCAAAAACGTAGACAGCATTTAATAAAATCAACTGCTCAAAAACGTAGACAGCGTTTAATAAAATTCATATCCAAACTATGCCCTTTCTCTGAAAACCAAAAACTTTCTTAGAGACCTGGAGAAATGTAGATCCCAAAATACATTCTGCAGCAAATGATGCACAGCACACAAATAAAACCCGAGATTTAACGTAACCTGGTGTACCTATAAATTACAGGACTAACATTCGCTTTTAATATAAAAAGACTTGGAAAATGCAGATTGCACCTGATACAAGCGATGTATCCCTGAACACAATATAACAGAACGACATATAATTCATAGCTATAAAACTTGCAATATATAAAGCCAGGAGGTATCACAACATCCTCAACACAAGACTCTTAACATCGCCCATCATACTGCTATTACAGGCGGAATTATCTCTGACAGAGATCTTCCTCTAAACTTACAGCAACACAGCAATGAACCGGGAAAACAGGTGCAAACAAGGAGAGGGAGAAGTAAAAATTCTCATTTAGGGCGATATAGAATATTGAAAAGGAAATGAAACTGACAACACTTTGAAGTCTGACATTGAAATCAAATTAAACCGGAGATATCTTGGAGTAATTGAAGTCTTGCTGTTTTTACCACTATTAGAATTCCAAAAGCAGTTACACTCACCACAAAATTTTAGGCACAACACACCACTGTTACAAAGGTCATGCATGACACACATGCGACCTGACCTTTGACCTACTTACATTATTCTGACTAGAGTTTAAGGTAGAACTAAGAACCTTTAATTGATCTTCGAGTTTTTTAACTAGAGCTTCTTGTTCTTTGACTTTTGAAGCTAGTTTTTCATCTGATGGATGGTTCTGCAGCTGAGCCTTTGTTCTCTGTAAGTACAAAAACATTTCTGACCAAATTGTACTACATGTATACTTCACATCTAGAATACATCCATACTATATTGTATTATAGTAGCTACATATATAGAATTATATTTTAATTAGAATGTTTTCTATATTCCTATATTTGTATGAAATTCCACAATCAAAAGATGTCAAACCTGTAATTCCTCAGTGGCATTGTCATAATATTTCTTAATCTCTGAAACTTTAAAAGCCTGTAGTTCTGCACTCTTTCTAGACTGAAAAAAAAGAAAAAGATTTCATCATAAACAATTACGCTACAATGACTGCATCTGTGCACAAATATCGCCTACAGAGGACAGTCAAATGTCACCAACAGAGCACATTCAAACGTCACCAAAAGGGCACAGTCAACACCAACAGAGAACAGTCAAATGTCACAAAAAGGGTGCAGTCAACACCAACAGAACACAATCAACAAATACAGAGCACAGTCAAATGTCACCTACATAGCACAGTCAAGCATTACCAAAGGGCACAGTCAACACAAACAGAGCACAGTTAACACCAACAGAGCACAGTCAAATAACACCTAACATAGCACAGTCAAACATTAACAAAAGGGCACTGTCAACACCAACAGAGCACAATCATACAAATACAGAGCACAGTCAAATGTCACCTACATACCAACAGGGCACAATCAATACCGACAGGGCACAGCCAAACAACAATAGGACACAGCCAAACACCAACAGAGCACAGT
>CAJDSM010024240.1:0-27477 GCA_903981925.1 Ostrea lurida | reverse complement strand
CAACGTGCATAAACGGATGCAAATATGAACTAAAACAATAGAGACAACTAATTACACTGCTATAGAAATACATTCGACCCATTTATAAGACTACTCACACAAAAGAATTTACATACAATTAGTCCATTCTCTACAACCCAGTCACGTGGTTTATTCTATATGCATGGAGCACGCAATGTTAAAATAATAATATTCGCGAGGGAAAAAGAAAATGATTAAAATTCACTCACACCATTCTATCATATAGTTGATATACAAATATTTAGTCAAAAATATCTTTCAAATCTCTTTAGGTTGGGCCACAAGGCTGTTAGTCAAAACCGTTGCATTAGTTGAAGTTTTGGTGAATTGGCAGCATATTTCCTCCACAAAATATTTTAGATTTCCAAAATGGACATAGTAATCCATATAGAAAATGGTAATAGCGTTAAAGTTTCTTGACATTTACTCTAGACCATCAAACAAATAAAGATGTATGTTAACATATAAATCACTTTACGGTTCATTGAGGGTAGTCTAATAACTTGTTTATTAACCTAAATAGACCCCAGTGGAAATTTACCTAATATAATTATAAGGAAATGAGACCCAAGACATTACAAAGGATTACTTCTCAATTCTTTCTTGTCCTGACGTTTTGGTAACTGCGTTATTTATTAACCTTGTGAGATCTCAAAATCGGAAGATATCACAGCGAGAATATCGTGTTGGTTGGGTTTAAAACAGGTTGATTAGTAAAGACATGTGATCGGATGGTGTCGTGCCACATCTATGAATGTATCAGCTCACAAAATTTTCTAACAAGGACAGTCATTGCAGTATCTTATACACATATTATCTTGCCTATTTGTAATTCAAACGTAATACTCCCAAATCAGGAATGATTCCTGTGTAAAAAAGAATTTCTAAACTGTATACCCATTTCAACAGAGAGAATCGTGTAGTTGTTTGGAACAAATTTTAAATACTCCTTGTGGGGACTGAAATATCATTCGCCAAGAAACACATCTCACCCATCATGGGATAGATTAATGTCAGGCATCATAATATTTCCACTTGCTCCCAGTTGGAGAATTGTTGGGATATCCGGAAGTGTCAATTCTTCTTTTTCTCTATTCGAAACATATTTGTTTTACAATCACATTCTCATACGAAACATTTTTCAATCAAGCCACCAAAAAAAGGGGTGGTTACGGTAAAAAAATACAGGCATTACCTATATTAACCCATTATTTTTGTTTTTAAATTCGCAGGAGGGGTAGTACTATCAATAAAGTAGATAATGATCAGGGCTTCAATCTTATATAGTGAATAATTGTTGCATTGCACTGGATAGATAATGCTAATTGCAATGATGTGTCACTTTAGTATGGCATACAACCATGGGGGAGCATTGTCAACATTACAGTTGTTTCAGCAAAACTTTATTCTAAAGGTTAAACATTAATCAAGTTGAGTCTGAATTTAAAATCTTCTTGAGGAGCGTAAATTCGGTAATTAACTATTGGCCCTGTGTGTTTGCATACCATATCGCCCTTATTTATGAGCACACGAGACTAAGTATTTCCCCAGCAGAGCATATTTGTTTAAATTCTATTAAGAATTCCTAATTAACCCCAAAGCAGAACTGGAATATGCTCTTGACAAATAATATGAGTCCTTTGAGGCATTTGGGAAGAGATTCTGATCATCGGCATCTCTACCAAATACAAAAACCAGGGCATTAAAAAACATCCTTCCAAAATGCTTTTTTTTTCCTTAAGAAAAATCATTTCTCTCCATGATTAAAGACCCTGGTTAGGATCTGTCCAAAATCGAGTTACTCTATACTCGTCTATCTAGTGGAGATATCAAGCATTTGTCCTTACAAACAGCTCCAGAAAACAAGTAAGGCGAGACAGTAGTTAATCGGACAAGGTTTCTTCTATGAATCAATCTGACTCAGTAAGCCTTTTAAGGCTCGGCGAGAACGTGAGCATTTGAAATGGATGTATTAAAAGGGTGGGGCAGATAAAGTCTCTTTGTGGTGAATTATTCCACTACGCATCTTTATACCACGCGTGGATTAGATAGTCTTAAGGGTTTGAGTATACAAGACCTCTTGACTTTACTTTTATTCTTTATTCTAGACTTTCCACAACCGCAGATTCAAATAATTGCCGTATTTCGAATAATATTGAAATTGCGTGCGTCTCTTCTATATTTAAGGCAGTGGAAGGGGGTTGTAACGAGGAGGTAGATGAAGACAATTATGATTTTCTATATCATTTCCTGGGGTGGCAAAATAAAGCAAGGTTTTTTAATCACAGGCAAAATCTTCCAATCCAATAGGAGTAAGCCAAATAAATCTTGCTCCCTTCCCATTGGCAAAGTATCAACCGGTGAGATTGCACAACACAATGGGGTTAGCCCGAAATTTGGAGTCCCAAAATCTATAATTCGTTAAAAGGATTAGATCACTCAAAGACTCTTAAAAGGCAGATTTGAAAACATTAATCAACCAAATAAAGGGCTTTTTACAAAGGTTGTTGATATCCCGCAAGAGGTAAAGTTTCTAATCTCTCTAAATGCTGTTTTGGATATGGTGGATAACTTGGTCAGAATTTTGGTTTTTTGTGATTCGAACCAATCCCAACCTACAATGTTCTTAGTGATTTTGATATGGGCAATGATGTAAAATTTAATCTTAGGCCGATGAGAAAGCATGGTAGACTGTAAATTTCTCTAATTGTAATGGTGAAAGAAGGCAATAGTATTAACGAACCAGTGACCCTTCGGAATTCAATGCGTTAAGTCCTACATCAGAATAATACAAAAGAAGCCAAAGTACTGGCTAATAATTGTGGCAATCACGGACCCCTGGGCAACCAGACGGCGTGCGGTTTACTCAGCCCGCTCGCCACTCTACGAGAGGTTAGTCAACATAACATCGCCCTGTTTGACCGGGTCGATGCGGGATCCGCCGCTGACGGGCCCATAGTCTTGGAAATCAGACGAAATTTGGATGTAACCCCGAACAGTCAGGGTCAAACGTCAAATCAGCGTTGATGAATAAACGTGCGGAACATGGTCTTTAATGAAACAGTTACAATTCAGGATCAGGACCATTTGAACATCAATGATAGGTGGCAGGAGTATGGTCAAGCGTAAATTACCAGATAAATTGCTCTAAAAATATAGGACTTTACCCATGAGTTCTTACTACCACGACCATAGAAAAAATTTCGAAAAGCTGCCTTTAAACATGACTGGTTGAAACCCCTGCAACAACAACTTGTCGTAAGTTAGCTTGCCTCGATTCAAAACCTGATCATTTTCCCTATTGCGCAGCAGATAGAGCGAGCTACTCATATATGTTCGGAGCTCAACATACGAAATAAGTTGAGAGACATTTAATACAACATCTTATGCAGCGTTTCTGATGAGGTCCTCTTTCGCGAAAATATTTTTTGCTACATGCACCATTATAAATATCCTAGCGGGAGAAGGTTCCTCGACCGGGATGGAGACAAGCTGCAAATCGGTTCCCGTTGTCATGCAAAATGTTTATGTTTTAGTCAATTTTAGCTCTTGGCCGTAAAATGTCAATGTTCAAATAAAATATCAACAAAGTACAAGCACACCACAGACTAGGAAGACCTTGGCTTTTTCTATCGGTCGCATACCTTTTATTATACTATAACTAGGCATAACCGTTGGGATAGGGTTAATTGAAATGTGACCTATGGAGGAATGGAACGAGGGATTATGCCTTTTGATCTACATCAGAGTAGGTCAAAGATAAAGAATACATTTCGATCCAATATATTCGAAATGGATGGTGAAGGTTACGTTAGGGAGAGGGAGTCCACGGCTGACGTCAGAGAATTTCTTACGCTCTTATCATCGTAGAAGCTTTTGAATGAATTTCTGCCTCATAAGAAATATAAAAATAGGTCAGCTTATAGAGGAGCACAAATTAGTGCCTCAGTCCAAAATGGAAATGTCAACAGAGGCATCATGGGTTGGATGGGATCACCATGAAGGGGTTGACCAACAAAACTACAAAAGATTTGTCAATGAGGACTCCACGCATTGCTTTAATATCGAACTTTCCACAGTAGTACTTAAATGTGCCGTAGAATCGAGTTTTTGTTGAAAGTTTCAACAATATAGGATTTTTTGACATCATGGGCGTGTATCAACAAATAAGAAGTAAGGGAATTCACCAATAATTTAGCCTTTTATCTCCAACCATTCTTTGTTATAAAAAGCGGGAATTCAAGTGTTGTTTCAGGGTAGGCATAGTTGTAGGGAGATGTTACAATGTTGCTAGGCACTTGTCTGTTATGTATATCGGTTTGATACGGGATCGCGTCGTCAGTTAAAGTGTTGAAACCCAGGCTAAATCACTGTAATGTTGATGTTTTGGTCTGACGGTGCTTATGGGTGGGAAAAGATGTTTTCTGGGGTTGAACTTTTACACGAAATTCACCGTTTTAGATAGTCCTCTCTTGGAGGATTTTTAATAAAAGAATCCACTGTATGTCAACTTTAGGGTGAAGTCGTTTTTAAAAAACCCCAAAGATGAAAAGATACGATGTCAGGTAAAAAGAAGAAACAAAAGCCACTTATATCTGGCATAAGATTGTAGGTATTTCTAGTTACCACAATATCAGATCTTCTGAAGCCCTTGCTCCGGGTGACGTAGACCGGCGAGGAATACTTTTTGTGATCGTTGACTGTGATATGGAGAAGGTTTGAGTCTGACCCAAACCATATAACTGCTAGGAAAAATAAGTTTATAAGATTTAACTGTTAGATTAAATTCCAAAATTGAATAAGACCATATCGAGCATTGAGTCAAAGGCCTTCTCAAGAATCAAATGAGCTAGCGTGGGAAGAAGTACCCTGGATAATGTTGGGTTGTATTCTTTAGTTTTATTTGAGTGATTAATATATTTGTTCTATAGGGATATGGTACGGGAATCAGAGGGTTAATTTGGCTTCAACCCTATATATCTTTCTTCTATCAAAAAAAAACCGGAGACTTGAGATGGGAATAGGATTCAGTGATCTGATATCCGAAAACCCTATGATATATTTGTTGTCTCTCTAGGGTTTGGTTAATTATTTTGTCATTTCTGTAGCTAAGACAACGCGGCAGATCACTAATACATTTTCGTCATATAATAGGAGTGCTTATGATTTACTCAAAAGTGGTTTAATTATAGGAGCCTTCTTCGTTTACAATCCATAATATAATTAAAAACAAAGTCCTTGGGCTGTTTGTTCTAACCTTTTTTTGGGTAGGTAAAAGCAAGGAACATAAATTTTCCTTCTTAGTCTTTTTGTGAAAGTTTAGGTCAAATAAATAATTTGTATTAGTTTTAACATCTATCACAAAATAATTGAGACAAATTTTTGATAACCTTGGGCTCTTTACTAACTATTTAGCTACTAATATTTAATATCATTTGCCCCCCATAAAAAAATTGAAAAAAATTCTGTTGTTGTAACCAATCAAGGTACCCAAAACCTTTTGGCATAATTGTAGGGAAGAACATGGCGTGACAAGGTTCTATAAACTCATTATCTGATCTCGCATTGTGGACGCTTCAACTAGCACATAGAGATGACTAGCAGAAACAAGAACAGTTGTCGCCAGTTTACATCAACAACTTTACTGGCAACATAGCGATCCCCTGATCTAAAATGGAACATGTTATGTAGTCGAAGGAGAGAAAAGGGTGAAAGCATCATGAAAAAGCATGTTTCTAACCAACCTAAGTGCACAAAGGTTAATTAATTTCCGAAAGTGAACAATATCATATTGGTATTGGTTCCAGAAATTTGGCTATAAATTAAATCAGTCTTCTACAATAAGCCGGATTAATCCCACGACCTGGTTACTCGGGCGTAAGCACATGTTTTCATATTATACGCAAAACTTTTATTAGAAAAAACTCGTCTCAAATCTGTAGATCCTGACTAGACTCGCAACACTGAGCTCGCGTATATGCAATGGTTTGTATTCGTAGAAACATTTTCATGGTCTTTTACATTCTGAAGAAAGTGTAGTACAGGCACATCGTTACAGGGGATACGGGGCATCCTAACAACACTCTTGTTATTAGAGTTAAGGGAGGTATTCTGATCTGCACCTGCATGCCATTTCTCTGCCCCTTAGTTCATGCACGAGTCTGGTAGATATTGAAGGAACATTGCAAATTACATTGTTCTATATGAAGTCTATCGTAAACACCAAAATATCTGTCCTTCTCTAGTCTACTCGTGATAAGAAATGTCTTAGTTCCAAAACATCTCTTTTTGATTCAGTTGGTATACTGTGTGCTTTTTTCTGATCGCCGACCATCTAGTATATCAAGGGGTCCGTATCTTTGTACCAATCTGATTCAACCGCCTTTTCTGATTACTCATTCCAGGGGTCTGTGGCTACGTACCTAACAAACCTCTTTATCTCTATGTATTCGTCGTACTGTAAAGTGGTTATATTACATGTGGGGGGGGTAGACCCCACGAAGGGTGAAATTCTGCCCTGAAAGGGTAAAACACTGTAGAGGAAATTTACAGCAAATTGGATAAACAACTTTTCAAGAAATTATTTTCTGCAAAATTATGAGCCCATGTATGATAGTTTATCAGGGTAGATCGGTTTTAGCTATCTTGCTAATAAACTAGGGTATATAATTTTTTGGCAGTTTTAACAGTTGGTGGTCACTGAATCTAAAAAGAGTCTTAACATGGGACCCTTTTTTCATCCAAAGATCAGAATGGAAGAGGCCAGAAAGGGTTACAATAATGCATTATAAAAAATTTGCTTAACATCGCCAACATTATTTATATCAGTGATAAACCAAAAGAAAATTCATAATTTATGAGGAGCCTCGGGAGGTGCTATAAAGGACCAGAGATGTCTGGAATATTAAAAATATAAAATCTGCATTACAGACCTTTACACTGGCATCTGAATATTTAAACTATAGAGTACACTAAGGGACTTCAAAATTAATAAAGATCATGGTGGATCCAAAACTTGCCCTGTCCTCTATAGTAATTAGAAAAAAATTGACAATTTATTTCGATTGATTTTTTAAAACACATACGAGCACAAATAAAATCTAGTGGCGTATTTAATATGAACAGTCAAATTCTTGCATTTTAAATATGCAGTAATTTTTCGTAGACGTGTTGGGGCATTAAATCTTAGAATACCAATTACCCACCAATTAAAAGTCCAAAAATTTTACCGACCCTGAAAAACTGTCATACATGGGCTATCAATTGTGCCAGAAAATATGAATTTGTTGAATATCTTCCACTTTTAGGATTTTCTCCCACGGCTAACCCTTTTTACTGGGCAGATTTCCACCCTGGTCGTGGACCTTCTCCTTTCACACTAATTACGCGGTCACATAATGAGCGCGTAGATTTTCCCCCAAGCGCTATAAATATAAACAACCCATATATGGATATTAATATTTATTTATTGACCGCTTATCCTTATTATCCTCCAACTGGCGAATGGATTCCCGTCATTTAGGGACTGAGGAAGACCAAAAAATGCGAACTTAACCCCTCGCATTGAATGGTTAGGTGTTGATAAATAACAAGCTCAAGCTTTTTTCCACAAGTTATTGGCTGTTTGGTGCGGTATATAACATAATATTGCTCATATATTAACTTTTACGTCAGAACCGTTGGAACCATACATTTAAAGTAAATCATTATCACAATTGATCAGTTAATGATCATAGTCCCCACCAGTGTACACCCTCCACCCCCGTCAAAAAAATCTAGTGTAGGTGGGGGATATTGCGTCACCGGCTGTATATCAACTCTTCGACAAAAAGGAAAGACAAGACCAGACACTCGAGCCTATTACATTATGTGTGATTAATAAAATTGCATCCTTGTAGGACTCCGACCGGGAATCAACGCAGGCCAATCGAATGGGTAATGATGACCTGATCATTGGTAGCGAAATCTCGCACGACTCACAAATGGTCATACTCATCCGCATGCGCACATTACCTAGTCTAACTAAACGGGATTACATATTGTTCAGATGATCCTGCTTGCGATCGTGCAAGGCAATATCATATATTTTTTCCCTTACAATATCTCACATGTGCAGATAGATATTTTCTGTCATTAAAATGAATTTTTCTCAGTTGCGATGTGTGCGATTAGTGAGAATTTCTCACATAACCAAATTGAATGTCGCGCGTCCCCAATGTAAATTGCGTCATGGAGCATCATTTGACGGTCGGCCTGGGTCATCTTGGGGACTTTCCAAAATAAAAAAGCAATCAAATATGTTCTTGGACTAATTAACCTACTTCTCAAATACGACGCGCACAAATCACTACACAACAAATATTTTGGATCATACCGGTTACAAAGTTCAGAGAACACTTGTACCGTACAAGAATCAGAATGGATGTTAATCGGGGTATATGTTTAATAGAATGTGGGTCGTTTAATTGGTGAGCTGAGGATTTTGGGGGTATTAGATTGTTGTATCCATTAAGTCGGAATACAAAACAGGGCAGCACAATTTACATGTATAGGGGGCTAAAAATAGTAATAAAGCACGAGCAGCCATGGGTCACGTTATCAATCCTACTCGTAGTCACGACCCATATACTAAGTAGATTTTATCTAAGAAGCTCAAATAGAGTTTTGTTTACAAACACAGGAGCACCGACAACTACGCCGGCCTAAAACAGCGCCGAGGTGGGGTTCGACTGCGCGGAGGTTCCTCAAGTGGAAAAGTATATGCTATGAACCACGCATTTACTAGATCCTTATTGACGAATTACTATTTTCCATACTGAGTGTGTTGTAATACACTCAAACATGATAATTTTCTGCGTTAGATAGTGTTGGCTAACAGCATAGTTATTAAGCAAATTGTGGAAATAACAGAGAATAATCTATAGAAATTGTTGTACAATAAATGTACTTTTTAATTATTTGACTCTCATGAAAGAAACACGTTGGTTAACATTAACAGCATTTCAATTCTAAGCATAAAATAATTATAGGTATATTGATGAGACGTGTCGGTGCCTTTCATCGCGTTGAAAAAGATAAAAGTGCATACAATTAAACGAGGTGTGTAACTAACTGCTTAATTCAATAGAGATGCCAAAAAACATATTCATAACCCTCACGTTCAAGATTAAACAAACATTTTCAAAAAATTTTACTCAATATTTTTCTTAACATCTAATGACGCTGATAGAAGTTTCTGTGTTATCGTCGCTAAAAATCTTTATCACTAGGCGGATATAACGAAGTAAATCCTTATCAACTGGTCAACAATTAAGATGTACTGTTTAATTTATTAGCAGGGCGGACGGATCCATTTGTGGTTGTGTTAGACAAAACCCAATCGCACATGTTTGTGTGAGATAAGTATGGTTGGTCCCTTTTGTTTTAACTAGATTATTCCGAAAAGATCTCACGAATATTTTGGAACCACACAATATATCACCCAATAGATCAAGGGTCGATAGTGATAAAGTCGTGTTAAAACGTGAATCTAGATATATCAGCAAAAAAACATATTAACAAAAGAAGCTTATCAGAGCTCTGTAGGGATAGCAAACAAGCGGATCGTTCATGGTTAGCATATAATGTCAGAAGGTAGGATCAGGTACGGACCATGGATGTGTAAGCAACATCTTACCTCTGCGTGATGAGCTATTGCGGTCCCACACCCGCGAGTGAGAAGCCCTTAGTAAAACGAATACAATATATAAGAACACAAAGCAAAAACGGGATTTTAACCGTAGTCCAAAATCACTTCCACGCTCCAAAACAAAAATGATAGTGCTAAATCCCCTCCAGCATCAAAGGGTTGCTTACGCTTTATATTCAATCAAAATGACTAGGGTGTCCTTCAAACCTTACTTATAGGTATTTAGACGATGTCTTAAATCCTCGATTAACAATCAATAAACAATGTTCTCACCAATTATGAAGAAGGTTCAGCATTTGAGTATATCCTGACGCATCCAAACTAACTACAATAGAATTGAAAAAGATTTATAAAAGGACACACCCCTCTCACAGAATCTGAGCAGATGTGGCTTCACGTATATTTTTGGAATATTTTTTTACTCTTAAAATAATCACTTTGCTTCTGGACATTTATGCGGAGGATAGAGGGCGTGCAAAAGTTACCACTGAGGACAACTCAACACTTTATTGATTAATGGGGTAGCATAAACGTTACGAGATATGTTAACTTTGGACAACTTATAATGAGGCATATAAAATTGTCGAACTATTTACCACTTTTTTCGTGTAGTAAATGTCGGCAATATTTGTCTATAATCCACTATCACCGTTACATGCTTATGGTGTGTATTTTTCTAACTTACAGGGTTGATTCGCGATGTCTCCTTAGCGTTCAAGCGTAATATAATTTGCGTACGTTGAGTGATTTCTTTATACTATATGAAAGCGGGTGCCAGCTACTAAACGTGTTTTTGACATAAAATTAGGTTTGAATGTTGTGCTATATGGTGCAAGGTGGGTAAGGGTGTTTATTCTATAATCCGTCGTTTCAGATAAAGTCCATCATTATCGAGAGAGCCACATAAATCCTTTTTCTATTTGGGTACGGTCAATACAGACTATAATGGAGCCCCTTCCAGTGGTTTGTGATGTCCGGATTTACAGAGAGGTGTTTTGAAAAATTTAAGAAACGTAATCATCCCATATATGGCTATAGATCTGATTCCTCGCTTTTCATTTACCGCTGTGTGTCTGATTAAGCTAGGGAGCTCCATTTTCTCTTCAGTTAGATACTAGGATTTAAAGACATGGACGGGTAACGGAAACAAGTACTTTACTTGTGTATTGCGCACTCCCCGTGACTAAGGCCATACAAGGCAGAGCGGAATGTGACCGGGCAGTCCAGTTGTCAGTAGGGAGTGTTTACCATCCTGAAAAAAGATCGCCTCACTCGGCAATTCCGTTTTTCAACTGATCCTGCCCCGGTCCTTGGTTGTTCGGTAGCATCCAAGGCCTAAAAATTCTTGCAGCCGCTTTCACCCTAAGACATTTTCGGTTAGCTCTTAGCGCACATCGGATCATCGTGCGGTTAGCACTCACTCGATTTTGTTGTGTTTTATTTTTGGACTATGATTATCGAATATCGGTTTTCCTACTAATAAACTTGTATGTATACATTAATATTTATCGGAGTGGGGGACGTAACACAATAAATAAATCATCAATTGTATGCAAATTGGTTTATCTCACCTGTACCAAAAACTAGTTTCATTTTCGGCATTTTATATTTTTAATTAACCCAATTTGTGTCTCTCGTCTTTCACCCCCAATGGGCTAGAAATGACCCTTCGTAAAAATATAATTCATGGCGGTTGGGCGTTCTCTCAGATTTTTTGAGTATGGGAATTATATCCGTAAGTCAGACCCAATTTATAATTCCATGATCCAGCACTTCATGGAGCTGACTCGTTATTTACTTTGGAGGCCTAAGTTGGGATGTGTTTTATAGACCCGGTCATTATAACAAAGCGGGCGAGATTGTCTGGAGATACATGTCAAAAATTTAGGTAATTTCTTCCTCACCTTTTATCCATATGTACTGGGGTTTTTGGAAGAAAAACGGAAAACAGTTCAGTATGATCACCTCAATTTTTACTTATCTTATTCTCATCTCTCTCTTTAGTTACTTCGGCTCCGGCAATTGCAAGTGTGTAACACAGTCTGCAGCGGGTTTCACAGCTTGCGGCGTTTGATGACCGATTATTGATTCCAAAGTCCCTCCATTTGTTTGGGTTCGTATTTTGGGTTAAACTGAACCGGGTACTATCTTTAGATGACCTATACGAAGAGATTGGCCATATCATGTTCGGTTCTTTGGGGTGTCCGTGTTGGTTTCTTCTGAGCTATCCTCTAAAACATTTTGCCTAGGGAATTTATCTTTTATATTTATCTCGTGAATGATATTCCGTTTTGTAGGTGGGACTCAAATTGGTCCCTCTGGGTTTTGCCTTCTTTAATAATTTCGGACGATTTTTTGGCGCTGGGGAGCCAGTTTGTCAATTTTATGACATTAAATCTCGTTTTAGACCTTCTTTAAAAGCTTCATTTCCACTCCAAAACTCCACCTCATAGCATAGGGATTTTATAGAATAAAATCATATCCCAGTGATGGTCCAATACCTTTATTTAAGTTATCAGCTCTTGGTCCGATTCTCGCTTTACAAAAGATCATCGGGAGTTCTACAGCCTTTCCACAATCTTGATTTCGCCCCCCCGGCGCCCCCACTTCAACATCGTCACCGTTTGCGTCAAGTGTCTCTTCAACGTTAAAATAGGGAGTCCTTCCTTCTAAGCCCTCCTTCTTCAGCCCTTGGTGGCGTGCTACTCGCGTTTTGTTTTATTATTTTAATGGGCTTATTTTTTGAGCGTTTTACAATTTAATCACTATGTTTTTTTCTAAACAATGGCTCTGCATTTTCCCTAGTTAATATGTAGTCAGAATCCCGACATTATTAGATGTCTATTAATGTAGGCTGGGTTGGTTGTATGGCCGGAAGAAATATAATTTGGACTTGCCTTGGGGGGAGTATTTTTTGGCAACGGCCGGAATAAACCTACTTCCTAGACGGAGCGAGCTCATTGCGCAATGGGGTCTTCACTTATGGTCGCAGAGGGGAGCCTGCTACGCTAAGGCCCCCCGTCCAAAAAAAAGCCGAAGGTCATATTTTTTATACAAAAGTATACCACCTTTGGTTTCTGATATTACTACTTTTGCCTTTCAGGAGCTTTCAGTTAGAAAACATACAATAGGATAAAAGTTTATTTTTAACTGGACTTTTTCAATGGTTTTAAAACAAACTAAGAGATGGAAAAACACGAACTCATCTTTGTTTAATAATGCAAACTTTATTTTTAAAGCTTTGTTGGTTGGGCGATTGCCTGACGTATCCACAATAAACACGACCTCTGCACTGAATCAAAGGGGTTACCGGACTTTTCTAACCGTGGGCTTTTGAGGTCAGAGCTGTAATCGTCCAACAGATCGATTTTCCACTTTTGTTACAATTATGACGTCAGCTTGCAGACGCGCTGAGAGAGAAAAAGACCTATCTTCCCAATTAAGCCGAGGCATGCAAATTATCCAAATTTGCTCTTTGCACGAGTTTTCGATTGCTCCATTATCAGTCGTCCACCGCACTTAAACACGATCAGTTGCATGTCTAAACATATTCGTTCAAGTCCTAACCGATTATTTTTAAATAACGACACAAGGGAAATATTACTATAGTAGAAATTAGAGAAGACAGAAGGCATTGGAAAGAATGTGGACAAAAAACACGTGAACCTGTGGTGGCTAAGGTTTGTCTTTTCTTTTACTGTTTGGGTGAACATTATTTTCAATTAAAATTAATATATTTATTCCAAAACAAATAATCTACCCTAAATACATGAGACCGAATAGACGTGAAATGTGCTCAGTTACTAATTTGTTTTTAGAAATCATTTTCTGCCTTCTTTTATTAAATGAAATATAACTATATTATGGTTATTCTGAATTTATAAAACGTGGCTTGTGCTACAAGTTTGCTGAACATGAATTTGAAAAAAAAATATCATTATAGAGAAAAACTTATTGTCACCTGCGGTTTTAACCGGGTTAAAAGCAAAGTTCCTTCAAAAGGGTCTTCACCAAATATTAACAAATTGGTGTTGGTACATAGTTTCGCAAACGCTATTAATTAAATTACTGTATCTTATACTTTGTAATTATTTCTTAAACGTCAATAAAGATAAAATGGAGAATGATCTTACGGCGCTCACAATAAGGGGCTAATATATGTTTACTCCATAATTTCTGTATGAATAGCCTTTGTTTTCTGTTAAAGTGTCTGCTAAAGAAGGGTCCTTAAGTGGTTTAAAAAGAGCGAAAGTATTATTTGAAAGATTTGGACAGAGCACAGTTTTAAGGGGAAGGAAGAAGACGCGAAGAGACAAACACTTATGCAAAACAAATAGAGGGCAATTGTATGATACCGAACCATTGTTTACACAAATACTGGAAACCTAAACTATTGGGTGGTATCGTCAAATAAACAAATTAAAACCTAAGTACGTGTATTACAAAACACTTATCCGAGACTATTATTTACATGGAACCTGAATCCTGCCATTCGCTTTGATCCGGAGATCCACTACAGTTGTTTCGGATAATTCAATGATATCTTTGTTTTCACATTATTATAGACTAACTAAAATCGAGTTTGTTTAATAAACAAGTATTAATTAATAAAGAATGTTATCAACAAATTGTTTGTTATTTTCATGCTAAACGTGTAATATAGTAGCCTAAAAATTGTAAAGATTTCAAATGTCTTCTTCTTGTTGCATTTCAAGGCGGAGAAAACATTTTAAAATGATAATCATTTATTTTTACATATAGTCATGGGGCGCTTTTATAGATGTCAAATGTCGGATTTCTTATTTTAATGCAAAAGAATCCTTAAGGCACACTTTCTAACAGGTAAATGAAAAGAAAAGAACACGTATAGTTGGGATTTTGGTTTGGCCCAAAGCTTCTATTTAATGGTACAAGGGCATCTGGTCCCGTTTTGCAAGCGGGATAAACGATAGACTTATTTATCATAAAAAATATTCTTAAGATATTCCCTAACATGATAAATTCAATGAATGTTTGTGGTTTATACACCAGCGACTTGTATTTAGCCAAGTCAGGAGGCTACTTATCAATAATTTCATATAGAAGTAAACTCGCTAAGTTGTAATACCCTGTACAGGATTATACGAGATTTGATAGGTTACTTACTGCCCTTTGATTTGAGAATATTTTTCATACTAAAGAGTACATTTATATATTTAAATGAATACTAACTGATTCTTTGTAAAAATTTCTGCATTCTCTGTCGACTCACGGTCACATGCACGCGATAAAATTCAAATCTACACTTTATTTGATGGATTACGAGAATATATTACATTCAGAATTAAGCTTTCATTGACTAACAGTTCTTGGTCCACTATTTTAATAACTTCTAATGGGAATGTTAAAGTGCTTGGAAAATTCTTATTAGGTTTCTACGTCAATATTATTCATGACGCAGGATAATAACGGTAGCCGGATTGGGCCTTTCTTGATATTTGTTTCATATGTTCTGGGATGACTTTATTTCAATAGACAAGGAAGTATTACAGAGAAAACCACCATCTCTCCAATAAGTATTTATTATTGCTAATTTTCGTAACGAACACTATTTAGGATGAATTTATGATAATTATGATAGATTTAATTGACTGCCTGTAATATTTCCTGGGTGCTTTGGAGAGTAAAAGCTGCCACTTCGAAGGAAAATTTGTTGTGCAATACAATAATGTTTGATGGCAAACCATATTTGAAAACGTTCAACTTCATTCCTTAGTATATATTTTGGCCTCGCTGACCAGGACAAGGTGGGTCTTGTTCCAAATCAATTTAGTTCACTGCAAAACCCTACTCTCGACCTTAGGTTTTCGCCCTTTATGATGCGTTATGGTGAAACATGGTTGGAAGGGAGAGATTCTGGGATTTTGTGCTATTCTTAGAAGCTTTCCTCGTTCGGAAAGAAAGCAAACTATTATTCATAGCTTGATACTGAAAGGAGAAATGGTGGGCCTCGGATGATTTTCTGTGGCTCTTTGTGATTTGCTTCCTCATCCACCTGCCACGCATGTAGTCGGCCCTTTTACCGACAATTAGCCAAGGGGGTACTCTTTCCGGGAGGGTCAATTCTTTGCATCGCGCGTGCTCTCAATACATTTTGTAAACCACGGATACACCAACGGTGATTACCAACAATGGTTTTATATGAAAACTTACACAATTAAATTGCGAAACACCAAAATCATGCAGGAGTTACCGGATAGAGACGCAATTTTATCCAGATGTCACAAAGGGAAAGAAAGCAGTATTTGGAGTGTATTGTGGTAAAATTTTTACATTACTGGTTTTCGAACAATAATATTGAGTATTTAGATTTTTGTGATGGTGTTTCAAATTTACTTGTTCTAGCAAGGAGATCCCGAACCGTTATTCACAGGTTGACAACATGTTCTAATTTTTCCATTTCGGATTCTTAATTTTCTCCAACAATCTAAAAATCAGAAAATTCTTATAGGAAAAAGTAAAAACTTTTAAAGGTGCTAGACATTTGCGTCTACCCTGTAGAAAACTTCTCGAAACTCGTCATCGTTCATTGGGAGGCCACCGGCCACTGTAACCAAAGTCCCTTACAACTTAACTTGTGTTTCTATAAAACAAATGATAGGATTACTGGGGCTTGAACAATGTTGTTTCCGGAATAGAAAGTACATCTATAGAGACTTTTTGACTATTGGGTAATACAAGTGGCTGGGTTCAGTCAAAACGATACAGAAGGCTAGACCTCAATCTTAAGGGCCTCAACGCAAAAACTTGTCACGGAGATTACAAAACAAGAGGTTGGAAAACACCGACCCCTGACTCACCAGAGGGTGGGATCAGGTGCTTTGGGAGAGAAAGCATCCCCTGCAGCACGCAGGTAGCAAGACCAACGCCGAGATGCCCCATTACGGCATTACTGTGCCAATTCAGGGGGAAAGAAGAAGAACGAAGTACAATATATAAACCATCCGGGAACAATCCCATAACAAACGAAAGTGGTTAGGTCAAATGTAGTTCAATCAAAATAATAGTGGTAACTATACACGGAGACTTACTCCAAAGATAGCTGTGAAATTTCCTCCTGGCAACTATTGCTGTGGAAGAGCTGTACTCAGATCAATTTCCTCCATTCCCATGAATAATCACAAATATTTTGGCCACCAGACTTAATCACGAGGATACAGGGAATTACATTCCTTAAGCCTCAAGAGCACGAACTTACTAAAAACGTGAGGGAGTAACGTAGTAAGATAAAATAGCTAAGGTAAGAATCCCTTATGCTTAATGTTCTCCCTTAGGACATGCAATTTTTTGTTTACCCTTGATGTTCATCTGGTTGTGGTTTATTGTGACTAGGCAGCCACAGTGAAAAACCATAAATTAGAGTCGTTTGAGAGGAACTCGTCAGGTGGATTAAAAAATCTACTGGTTATTATTATTTATTGTCATTGAAATGGAACTCATTCTGGGATTTCTGACTGGAAATGTCGTTTAAGTTGATAATTGGTGGTATAACCTAGACTTTAATAATGTATTCGTGATGTTGGAATGCACATGACTCAGATGACTTTACAAAATCAAATGACGCAAAAGGATATTGTGGCTATCTAATTGCCGATTTTTTTTCTCATAAATTTTTCTTGGTATTTGTAAATGCAAATATATTTGTAGGTAATATCCATTATGTTACTGGTAACTGGGGATGAATCAAATGATTTAAACCTGTTATGATCAACTATTTGTGTAACTGAGTGGTATAACACAGGTAAGGCTCTGTTGTCTTCCCTCGTTGTGGAGTTTATCGATTTATATCACAAAAATGAGGAAAAAGAATGTATATTTCTAGACTGACAAGAAATCAATAATGAATTTTTGAATAACAGATCAGGTGTCTAAATTAAGAAAAGGTCATCCGTCCTAAAATTCACTCTTCATCAGGTAGTAATGTCATTCCTCACGAGAAAAGTCGTATGCTTTATTTTGTAAAAAAAGAAAAGCACGATACGCTCGGTAATAGAAAGTATTTGTTACCAATCAATACCATGTATGTTGGTAGAAAGAAAATTCAATAAACTGGAAGGGAGGAAATCTATTGGGTTCTATGGGCCGGATTAAGCGACGGGGGGGGGGAGATGGTGGAGTGGCGGGTTCGACTTTCTATAATGCAAAGCTGTTTCTTAGTATAAAATGTAACATGAATTGTTTGGGCTTGATACCCTACATTTTCTATGTAATATGTTTTTGTAGCATACAAACATTTCTCGGAATATAGGGATGCTGGATACAGTGGACCTTAATTCTGATCATATTACCTGCTCAAATGCGGCATATAAGTCCTATATTATCTGTTTGGTCTAGACTCTTTTTCGTACTAAGGATTTTACTAACGGGTAACCCTCTCACTAGAGATTATGATACCAAAACAAGTATTTGTTATTCCGGGTTATTCGGGTAACACACCAGTTAACACTACGGGAGGGAAATCTCTGGTTCAACCTAATCTTTACAAATCTCAATTTGGCCTTTTTGGCGTGGTGTTAGGCTTAAGAGGTTGATCCCAGGCGGATAAGTCAATGATACTCATAAGCAAGTGTTTTCAGCTTCAAATCTAGGCTTGATTGGGATTCTAAGGCCTTAGATATGCGGTTAATACACGCATTTCCAAGGGCAAACCAACAATATTAATAATCAAATCTCCATGACTCTGAAACCTTGTGAACTATATCTGCACTTTTGGCAATCTTTATCAACTCGATGGACACTATTTTTCCGACATTTTAGTATTTCGAGGTAGCACCGACATACCGTCCCGTGGTCATCAAGTTTCCCGGTTGGCACCTACGCGTAGACTTAATAATTCTTCTCTTAAATTCTTGCATGGTGGTACGCACCTCATTGTGTTTTATTTTTTATTAGGTATTTTATTATTAATACATTTGTCTGAAGGTAATATAATTCCTATTTTTGACTATAATACCCAGAACGTTCAATTTTCGAAATTATACAATGTTTTGTGTTAACAGCTAAGCTGAAAATGTATTCCTGCAGTTTTTATTATTTAGTTTATAATTTTTTTTTAAATAGATTAATCCAAAGTAAAATATTTGCCCAATAAACACTTTCGAAAAAATAGTATGCCCATTTCCTAGTTGATTGGTAAAAAATGTCGTTCATGCAAAAGTGACGATGTCCTTTTGATTGAATTGAATTTTAGTTAAGGACTCAACAAATAATA
Organism: Ostrea lurida; assembly: GCA_903981925.1. Classification (NCBI taxonomy): domain Eukaryota; kingdom Metazoa; phylum Mollusca; class Bivalvia; order Ostreida; family Ostreidae; genus Ostrea; species Ostrea lurida. The sequence goes on along the minus strand of CAJDSM010024240.1, from coordinate 8,518 downwards.
CCGCAATAATACAAACACTAATATCGATACATAATAACCACCATTTTTGTTTATTACTCTAACTATTTTACTAACCATAGAATTAGGCCCGGTACACCCTTAGAGAGGGTTTCGGGTATTTTACCATCTACCCCTAACCATTATTGGAACACCGAAAACACTACAAATACACAAATATTAATGTTATTTCCACTTCTGAGTGGTTCCATATGTGATTTTACATTGGGACAAACTTAGTTAACCGCCAGGGGACGTTCCCATGGGAGGAGCTGATGTGCAAACCCTTTTATGTGCTAAAACGAATATAAATAAATGTTACCTCTGTGCAATTCTTCGCGCTTCTATGGGAGGTTTTTGACCATCCACAATTTTAATGGATTAAGTATGTATAATGACAGTACATGGGACGTACAGGTTATGACAGTTGCATCGCGGGGAAGAATCGCTCATTTTTAGAATTTTACTCAATTAAATATATCAGTCCTTTCTCATTAATACTAACTGTCATCAAGTGACTAAATTCTCTAAAGGAACTAATTTTCTTTGATAACGGAGAAGTTTTTCTCCATTTTATTATTCCACACCAATCTTTTTACTCAGCCATAGATGTAAAGCGTATTATTTTTTAATTTTTGCGGGTGCTGGTAATATCAAAAGGAATCGGCTGTATTTGAGGTGCGAGGTGATGGCGTTGGCGAGGGCAATTAATCCCACACAGTGGACCTTCTTTGTTGAATCTCTAAAAATTACAACATCACCCGCCTTTGGTTTGACCATACTTATCATTAGTTATAATTATCAACGAGAGTGATAAATATAAAATCAGCCAGTCTTGTTGAAAATGCTTAAGGAATTTTACCCTCCTACTAAAACTGACAGTAACATTATCAACAGGATAGTCTAGACCGTGCGATCCTGGATCAGCGAGTCTTCTTGGACGGTGATTTGTTCCAGTTTCTAGGGATCTGTACCCCTCCATGTACACCACCTATAACACTTTTGATAGACTTTGTCTATTTTATTTATGCTTTTTTTAATACGCCCTAAGTACATTCTTTTTGTATGGGAACGCTGTATTGGCGTCCTTTTTTTTCAACGGAGACCGGGCCCTCTTCCGACAAGTCCTCCTGGATGCACTGGATATTGTTCGGAACCCGTGGGGATCCGGGTGAAGCTGGTTAATCTTAAAGGGGCACAGTACGACCACCTTAAATTCAGTTGAGTTAATTTAGTTTACAAGGGCAATAACTACATTGTTGATATGATGCACATTTACACTAAGGCAAAAACGAAAACATGTGGGAACGTTTCTTTAAACTTTGTAGTATTTATAGTCCTTAAATCAATCGGCACAAAGGATAAATCATAACTTTCCTATGGCTCTTGTTTTGAGCACATAACCCATAATTTATAAATTGACATCGTTTCGTTTTCCCCTCTTTCCACAATTTTAAAAATACAAACTATAAACAATCTTCACGTTGTCGAGACACAATTGGTTTTTACATTAGTTGGAAAAAATACGTGCCAATTTCCACAGTTTTAAGTTTTATTGCATGTGAAAGTAAGATCATTCTTCGTAAAGTCGAGTTTGAATTTAGGGATTATAAAATATGGATTTGGGGCGTTTGCCATTAGCTTATGCAATGTCATTTAACTACCTTGAACTTGGATAATAACAGGTTATCGGGGTCTTAATTTTTTTTTTTTAGATTTGACAGGACAGATGTAATTTTGTTATGAAGGTCAAATTTTTCATTGGACTTCAGGGGCATATTCGGGCCATTAATGAACTGGGGGTTATGAGGGCCGGGGCAAGGGAGTAGGAGGTGAGAAGTACCGAGGCTAGGGTGTCTATACAATTGGAAACAAAAAAGGTGTCAAACAAATTGAATTCTAAGCTCATTATTTGATCAACCTCTTTAGTTCTGTACTACACGGGATTGAACACACTGAATAAGTGCTTTGCACAGCTAGGGTTCATTATCGTTTAGGCACCCCTTGGACAACATTGCATATCATTCGACATCTATTAATTCGAATAAGCTGTGGTAATTACAGCCAATATTACAACGAATTTATTATGAAACAGCGCCTAGTGTAAATCGTCCGTTAGGAGAAAAAATAAGTAGTTCCTCAAACAGGAAAGTGGACCAGTAAATCTGAAACACCTAAATAATCATAAAGAAAGATTACCTCTTTCTGCTAGATTCGTGTTGTACACAAGCTAATAAGATAGGCTGGGCTTAATATCGGTCGGTTCATGATCGCGGTAAATAAAATAGGGCAATAGGGATATTAGAGACCTCTTCGGCATAACATATCTACAAAAGATTCCACATGTGTTAGAAATAATGTATACGTACGCGATCAAGTTACTTAAGTGCAGAGTCAGGCTAAGGATGGAAAAAAACGGAGGGCCTCATGGTCCATGGTGCTGTAGTACCAAGGAAAGTAAGAAAATCTTAGTATGTAAAGGATATGTAATTCGATTATCAATACAGGGCAAGGAATTTGGAGGTTGAACGCTAGTTCTGAATAAAGACGCCGGTTTCTCAATATGGTCATGGATTTGGTAGGAATTAAGATCCAGAGGGATTTTTGTCTTTCTACACCCTTGGCTTCACATATGATAGGGCCCTTGGACGCCGGCCATAGGGCTAAAATTTTGGCAGGCCCTCTCCTACACAACCAGCGTAAGTTGGGACAATGTAAGAACTGTATACCTGAGCGAAATTTATTTCTCGGAGTGGACGCAGTTTAATATCTCAGGCGTATTAATATTTAAGATTTAAATTTATATATGATTCAGATAAGAGAGGTTCACGCAATTAATAATTTTATTCTATAAATTACTTACATATTGGTCAGCATGTTATTTTTATGTTACCTTTCAATTTTAGATTTTTAATGTAAGGAAACATTTATTTGTTTTTGTACTTTATTTGTTTTTTGTATTTCTATTATTTATTTTTATTCAGGTTCCCGGTTGTTAAAGCGTTTTTAAACAATATGTATTATTTTTTCCCCTTATTTCCATGTTTCATTAACATCAATAAAAAAGCCATGGTAAATTGGAAGCGGAATTATTTCCACTTTTAGTGTTCCATTAAGCATTTTTTTGAATTTTTGCTTGTCGCGTTAACTTAATTTTGGCCTCCCCCTCCCCTCTTCAAGCCCAAGTCCTTACGCCTACGTCCACTTTCAAAGGTCATGTCTGTTATATGCTGAGCATCTTAAATGACAGAAGCGTGAGGCAGTAAAGGCGTAGAATAAAGCGGGGTTCGCACTAAAATGTATCATTAGTTTACGCACTGCTTTCGTAGAGAGGATACCAAAAGGGGAAGAAGCAAGCGGACAAATTCTATATGTGAGTGCGAACCGTGCGAGGTGTACTACGAGGATTCTAGCGAATATTACTCGAGAGTGCTGTACTATATATGTTTATTTTAGTCTATGGAGGGGTAGCTGGATGCGATGTATCAATTCGAATGCCAGATCGGTTATAGGGAACACTTGAGAGTCGGGGAAAGTGCTAAGGACTGGTTTACCGCGCTGATAAGAGAGCGACTCATCGCATGAGGTATAAATATATGTTGATAGCAATGTTTTATTCGTATTTTCGGTGGACGAGAGAGATTTGGATAACTGGTTACGGGATGTGGCCGCAGACACGTTCTAATAATTGGTTTTCGTAAAGATTGACAATTTCTCCAAAAAACGTGCCAAAGAGAAGATTTCTTGTTCTTGTTAAACTTGGCAAGGTGGGGACTCTACATTGGGATGATATAAAATAACAGATGTCCGGGTGACCAGTGAATAAATTACGGGTGCTGCCAAATCGGACCTGTTTAATTTAGTAATATAGATGTATTTGAACCCTCCCCCCGGGAGTTACAGTTTCTACAAAGTGGCACTGTGCTTTACAGTTAGAATTGCGGTAACCTAGGATTTTGTATAAGTTCCATTATATTCAATAGCGGCGCGGTAACATTTCGAAAATTGTATCGTCGTTATATTGTTTATTTGTAAGACAACCTTTTCAATAAGATTACATAATAAGCACTGGGGGTCAATTACATTCCATGTATTCGATTATAAATTAAGATTACAGTTGAATTTATGTATTAAATTAAATTACAAATACCATTTTTGAAAATGTAATTGATTACAATTACTTTGTAAAATAGTATATCATGATTTATTTATACATTACATATTACACTTTTTTAAAATATACTTTTGGCTGAGCAAAGCTTTTTTTTTTACTCTGCAAGGGTGCTATAATTAAAAAGGAAACTTAAACATTATTTATCATATTATTATCTTAAAGCATAAACTTACATTGTACTTTAGCATTAGTATTTATACTGATTGCAATATTCGCGAACATTAATCAAAAAAGATTAATTTGTCATATGTCCTAAGCTAAAAAAGCTTCGAGGTACACTTTATGGTTTCATAATGTTTGGTCAGCAGTATTAAAGGCAATACATTTCCCGGTAGCATCAGGTGGATGTTGCGTTGGAAAAGACGAGGAAGACTTGCCATTCTTTGGACAAACAATTCAGGAAATGATGAGTTTTTGAGTATATTTTTATTAAATGTTTAAATTTGGCTTGATTTATTCATTTCCTGATGTGGATCTCAGAAGCAATCACTATAGAATGTTTAACCATAAAAAACATTTGTTTTTTTTTAAATGATGCTCAATTGTTCGTTCATTAACAACCATGATAAAGGCATTTCTGGTGTGATGATCTATTGAAGTCATCATTGGTCCTACATGTTTATACCTAGGACATGTCTAGAAACAAAAGAGGAAATAATTCTCACTTTAGTTTTCACGAATGATATAAGTTTCATCCCCTTTAAATTAATGGCATTTTTGTTGAGACAGTAAGTAAAGACGTGAGAAGTAATAAGAGGTGACAAGGAGCACAGGGAAATAAAGGCGGATGACGTGTTAGTGAGAATTGGGTGCATCTGATTTTAATGTATCAAATATCAGGAAATATTAAATAATAGCTTATTATAATAGAAAAATAATTGGAGGAAATGCAGTAGACCGGTTAGATTCCTGGTAATTATGTCATGAAAATATTATAAATTATGCAAAAATCAAAAGTCCTGCCTAAAGTAGTCATGATTACAGGTAAAATTATGTAAATCGATTACAATATAATTACATGTATCATAACATACAGAATCCAAGTTGATGTCGCGGCTAAAGAGAGATGTACAGATTACATTCAATTTACTTGAAAAATGTAATCAATTAGATTACGATTACATAAATGATTAAGTGTTCATAGCTCGATGTTAGGGGCCATTCTTGATATCATGCAGCTATGTATATATGATTCCTGGCTCACAGCCGACTGGAGGTGGTTTTGTGTTGTGAGGGTATCTAATCTGAGACTTGGACTTGCGTGTGTGTTAGGTGGACTTCTGAATCATGGGTTATAGGCAATCGTCAGTGTAGCATACGTATGAAGACAGGATGAGTGCTGAGTTGCATTACGGGATCCTGGGAATCTCGGGCTGGACATACGGACTACATAGCGGGTATTGTTTTTGGGTATCCTTTGTCAGTAAATTTCAAGGGAAGCGCGTTTCGCTGGTTAAAATGGGTGTTTAAGGTTTTCATTGGGTATCCAAATGTCACGATTGCGTGATAGTAGTTTTTCATTTGTAGGTTCGCTTTTTGCGTGCAGTAAGGTAGCGCATGTGGCCATCCACGGTTGTAGGACAGATCAGTCGCAGGAAGAAAGTCACTGTATGTATTATATGCTGAAAAATAAATTATAAAAATAAAAAAAAAATAAAAAAAAGTTGTTGATGTAACTGGGACAAACTGTCTTGTTTCGCTGTCACTATATTTTGTTGCCTCCATAGATCATGAGTGTGCTAGTCAGTGTCTAGAGAGCAACTTGAATATATTTTAAAAACAAAATCAGCATGTACATCGATTTTCTGCAATAAGCATCGTCACAATTCATAAAGATGTCTAAGAAATGTAGAAAAGAGCGCGTAAAAACTCGTACAAAATTTTAGGAACTTTTATGTCGGGTGCATATTGATCAGGTGTCGTATCAAAGTCTTACTTTGTCGAAATAATTTCTACACCGAAGCATCGACATGTGACGACATATCCTGGACTTTCACAAGCAGTTGGACGACATCATTTCGAAGTTTCTTCGACATTCATACGAGAATAAATTGTGCATGACAATTTCAAACCGTTTAAAATCATCACCGTTGACTGGCAAGTACTGGTGACATGAACAAACATTCGTTCGATATGTGTTCAAGAATCAAGTATAAAATGGTGAAGTAAACACTGTTAAACGCAATCATAGTCCCAAAAACATATGTAGGACAAGACGGATGGTCTAGAAATAACGGTACATTCACATGATCTTAAATCTATAATGGCTTACATTTCAAGCAAACATTTTATCTAGAATAAACAAATGTGCATGAAGATAATTACTGAATTAAGTGCTTCTCTTGTAAATACATTACGTGTAGCGTAAGGAATGTATTAAAACTGATGTATATGCTACCTACATGTAATCCTTAGAGCAAAATGCTTGCATAAAGATAATTGTTCCAAATCTTGTATCTTTAGAAGGGACACAGAAAAACTAGATGCAACGGGTTTGTTTCAATTAAAATGAATTTTTCAAAATTAATTCATTTATGAAATCACATGTACATAAGAAATTACGAAGCAGAATTTGTACAGAAATTGTTACATTGTATGGGATAAAACGGGATAAAACAAAACAAAACTTGCCGTGTTCTTCAACCGTACATATAGGTATATTGATTAACAATTAACAATCATAATTTTCAAAATTATGTCCATTTGATATATCCCGAAGAACTCGATATAAAGGACACAACAGAATTTGACATATCTGCTTCATATTTGGATATTTTACTTAGCATTAACTCTAAAGGCAAACTGACAACTACATTATATGATAAACGTGATGACTTTAACTTTGCAATTGTCAACTTTCCCTTTCTATGTAGTAAGATACCACTATCACCTGCATATGGTGTATATATCTCCCAGTCTATTCGATACGATAGAGCATGCTATGCGTATAACGATTTCTAAAAGCGAGGCCAATCACTAACAAAAAGTTGATGTTGCAGAGTTATTACCAATCTCGTTTAAAGTCATCATCTCGAAAATTCTACGGTCGCAATAATGACGTTGTTTGCGGTTATAAAGTATCACTAGGTCATTTGTTGACTTATTTGTTTCATACCCTTTGACTCTCAATTTCATACTAGATTTAACTACGGGTAATCCCGTTTACTTTTTTTTCGACTAGGGGCTCATGGCGGGTGTGACCGGTCAGCAGGGGGTGCTTACTCCTCCATGGCACCTGATCCTACCTTCGCTTTTGTCGGAGGTCCGTGTTGTCCTACACTCGATTTTGTATTTTAATTTTGGATTATGATTACGTTTAACACGATATTAACTTCAACTTTTTGTATGATAATGTAATTCAGAGAAAGCAACCTGAATAGAAATTACTAAAAATGGTCAGTTGTTGCCATGTGTTTGTTACCTATTAGCTAGAATATTTTGCAAACATATGTATTCATGCATAAGTCTAACTTTTCTTGTAAAATTAATGATACATATACTTCTATTTTTATTTCTCCATCCTTTCAATGCAACCAACCAAGTGCAAGTATATGTATCGTAATAATATCTTGAAAGTACTGTAATATTTTTGCCAGATAAACCAAATCATAAATTAATTTATCTAAACATCTATGTGTATTTGCATGTGTAATATACATTGTGTGTGTTATCTACTTATCTACTTGTGTCTATTTCTGTTCGCATCACTTGCTTACATCTTTTACTGTGGGTAGTATCCATTTATTAATATGTATTAACACTCAGTGAATTCAATATGTGGTCTTCATTTTGTTTTGAAATTCACTGATTTTATTTTTAAATGTTTGTGTTACATGGGTCGATGGGACGGAAGAATTTGAACTACCGTACCTATACTGGATTCCAAAACTTCATAAAGACCCTTACAGACAAAGATATATTGCTGGATCTAGTAAATGTTCCACTAAGCCCCTGTCTTTATTCCTCACGAAAATATTGACAGCTGTCAAGGAGTAAATGCAGACGTATTGTGAGACTACATATGCCAGAAATGGTATAAATCAAATGTTGATTCTAAACTCTAAAGAACTTCTAGTTAATTTCAAATTCCAGAAACTTTCACATATAAACAACATCAAAACACATTACTTTTCAACACTTTAAACGACCATCCCGCACGATAAATTTAGGACAAGGCTCTGTATCATTATAGACAGTTGCTTCTTTAACAAAAATGGGAAAAGGAAATATCCTTATCTAGTGATCAGCCATTCCATTTTTTTCTTAAACTCTTATTCAATACACAATTACTCTGAAGTTGATATTAAAGCAATTGTTGAAGTTCCTAATTGACAATATCTTTGTAGT
>CAJDSM010024236.1:0-13654 GCA_903981925.1 Ostrea lurida | reverse complement strand
TCGGTTCAGGTGAGCTAAAAACTATGCCCCAAATCCTAAATCTGTAACAAGGATAAAGTAGAGTTGACTAATCTCTGCAGGGATACAGAAAATTGGATATACTTGAAAAACTGTCCAATGTAGAGACTAAGAGTAATCACTGATCACCCTACAGCAAACTTAAGTGTGAAGTTACAGGTAATGACAGTCATGAGTGAACATGTTAGCAAGTCAAGTAGCGCTTTCATCATTCCTACATGAATTATCAAATCTTGCTGCAAGTTCACTTGTTTCAGTATTCATGCCATCCATCTGTGCAAATGTTTACAAACAAAACATATAATATAACCCCTATATATGTATATACTTAAAGGTCAAAGGTCAGTGGGAATGGGAATTGGTGTATTATGCAACCCTCCTTTCCTCCACTGACCTTTGACCTAAAAATATATATACAGATCATCTACTTAACACTAGCACCCAAACTACAATCAGGTATATATGTGTGATGTTCTCTAAATAGTCAAAATCCCCATGACCTTTAACTTTTATTGGAAATCAGTACACATGAAGTCATCATCTACTAATCATAATTAATCTGTCTATGAAGTTCCATGACTATCTTGAGAAGGAATTTTTATCTAACTTCTGTATGCATGGTAAAAATCTCCATGTCCTTTAACCTGAAAATCAATATCCTAGAGTACATACATGTACTTGTCACGACTAACTTTCCAACAAAGTTTTAATGTCTATCATGCAAAGGACCATCAAGGACTGAAGGTTGGTTGAATATTGTTTAACACCCAACTCAAGAATCTTTCCCTCATATGGAGACGTTACCATTGTTGGTGAAGGGTTGCAAAATTTAGGCCTGTGCTCGGCGTTTATGGCCTTTGAGGAGAGATATTTATCGTGCCACACCTGCTGTGACCCGGGACCTTGGTTTTTACTGTCTCATCCGAAGAACCGCCCCATTTAGTCGCCTCGTATGACACACAAGGGGTACTGAGGAACTAATCTAACCCGGATCCCCACAGGACTATCAAGACAGTAATCATAAAACATTTCAACAAACACGTGTATCGTAATACACCCCACTCCTCTAAAAGGACATCTAAAATCTTCACAAAATTCACAAAAATAACAGTGTATGCTAAGATTGAATCTAGGACCAAGAATCATCAGATTCTTCGTTTATTTGTCTTACATTTCCGATTGCTGAAGTTCCTGTTGAAGCCGTCTGAGTTAATGACAGAGGTGGACTCTGTGTCGACTGTGTGCCACAGTTCTCTCTCCACGGGGGCCGAACTACTCTGGGACTGTTTCCCCATGCATCTTTCCTCGCTGAATACTGCTCAAACAAAGCTCGATTCTGAACCCTCTCCACCTGGTGAAATATGTTGGGATTGCTGATTTTATTATTTATTAATATGTGATTATCTTACTTAAAAAGAGAAGTTTTTAAAAGTGACTAGACTATAAATACAACTTGTTCTTATAAGACATTTTTAATTAGCTGTGACTATTAATGTATATGGGGTATACTGATCATTCTTCCTGTGGTACAGATATAATATTATTTGTCCATTCTTTAAATCCTCCAAAAAGAAGATGAGTGAATTCTGAATTACCATACAGATATTACATGTAAATACATGTACCTCTTCAAAAACGGCCCACAAACATATGTTGTATTTGCTCAACTATGATTATCGAACCCCACAAATATACAGTAAAATGAGAACATTTGGCACAAACTTATATTTTAGCACAATCAGCAGTGAAAATTTTTGGCACAAACTTATTTTAGCACAATGATACCACCTGGTCAATAATTTGATGTCAACGAAAACGTTTAATTTAGCGCACAACTTAATTCGTACGTTTGCGCTACAGGCGAAAAAATAAATAGTACACTAAATACCGTGCTAGAATCCACAGTACAGTCTCCCTCAACATTCTGTTGGATTCTGTTACCTACCACAACGCTGGACCAATTTATGGCGGACGCATCGTGGAACTCCTCCTTCAGTTTACGCATGACGTCTGTGTATTCCTGTTTAGAGTGGTTTAGAGGGATCGTAATCAGATTGTCATCGTCGGCCATTGGAGACCAGTGGTTAGGTGTCTTGGGCTTGCTTTGAACTAAAATTTACAACCATTTCATTATACTTGTCCAATAAATCTGGGTTTTTTAAAGTAAAGATATTAGTACTAACTAGAACTGTCCTAATAGGTCCTAATACCCCTGCAAGGCACACTGGGATATATTGAATATCCCCTTCCAAAGGAAGATTTGACCAAGTCAGTTAACATGAAGTTGACAAACAAAATGTCTGAACTCAGTGACCACAGTATGGGACCCCTAGATGAAGAAATATACCAAATAGTAAGTGGCTGTGGTATGTAATTTCTGATAAAAATGCAACAAAAGTATTTGTTTTTGACAGATGGAAATACAGGTGAACAGGGGTAAAACAGTCAAACAGCGGAGCAGGGTATCATAAAAGGTTTCTAAGATATACTCAGAATGTTACAAGATATCAAAATAGCAGGTACACGACTATTATTTATTATCAATCATTCGTATAAGATATACTGTGGAATCATTTTAATTCGTGGGGGCCAATGTTCGTGAGTAACCAAAATTTTGCTGGTTCGAGGGGATGTGATTTCGTGGGTAATTGAGAACGGCAAAATATTTATAAAGATTAAAAGGAAAATAAAACATGTTTGTGGGGATGTAAATTCGTGGGTAAGGGCGACCCACGAAATCCACGAACATTGGTCCGCCACGAACAATGATGATTCCACAGTACACAAAATTTTATTCAAATCTGTTCATCGATGTTATAGATATACTCTGGACAAAGTATGTCTATGGATGGATCGACAGACAAGGTGATTCCAGTATAACACAGGGTATAAAAAAAAATTGTACACTATATATTTCATCATTACTGGAGTTGCACTTGCAACCTGCACACAACAATCGAATCAGTACACAGAGATGGAGATCCCTTCACAAACATTTGAATTACAATCAATCCAAATGTAAGTACATAATTCAACGTTAGTGTTACTTATAATTTGTTTATACACTTAGTGGTAAGTCTTCCAGAAGCATGTGTCGCATGTCCTACTTCTAATTTCTATTTGAAAAATTACTTTATCATTTAAAGTATCATCATGGCAAAAAAGTATATAATTATAATTGTTTTGTCAGAATTCAGTCTGTTCAGTTTACCAGAATGACAATGCATATTCTAACATGATGAATTAGATGAAAGATGAGATATTGTTATGATATGCCATTGTGAGATTCTATCTGAAATAAAGACATATTTAATTTCAAGGTTGGATTAAATTTGCGTCAAACAGGAAGTGGACATGTGGCAAATTGGAAACTGCGTTACACGATACAGTTGTCCATACTGATGCTCTGTGCCAAATATCAGGAAGCTGGCCTGTGTGGTTCCTTAGAACAAGAGCCCATGGGCCACATCGCTCACTGAGCACAGCTGCTTCACTAAGAAAGAGCAGTAGTTTGGGATTTAGAATGTACCACTGTGGACTAAATCTAACCTATGTCGGGTGGAGGCATTATCTGAGAACCAACTTAAATCTACTCCATATCAGGAAGCTTTCAGGTAAACATCAACTCTTTCGGTTCAATGAAAAAGATTTTTAAAGAACTTCTCTATATTCTGCATGTAAAACTTTGATCCCTATTGGGGCCTATCATACCCCGAGGGTCATGATTTGTACAAACTTGAATCTCCACTATATCATGAAGATTTTATATAAATTTCAGCTTCTGGCCAAGTGGTTCTTGAGAAGAAGAGTTTTAAAGATTTCTCTATATATCTGCATGTAAAACTTTTGATCCCCTATTGTGGCCCCATCGTACCCCCGGGGGTCATGATTTGAACAAACTTGAAATCTCCATCTATATCAAGAAGCTTCCATATAAATTTCAGCTTTCCTGCCCAGTGGTCTTGAGAAGAAGATTTTTAAAGATTTTTCCTATATAATCATATGTAAAATTTGATCCCCTATTGGGGCCCCAATAGTACCCCCCGGGGGTCATGATTTGAACAAACTTGAATCTCCTCTATATAAGGAAGCTCCATATAAATTTCAGCTTTCCTGGCCCAGTGGTTCTTGAGAAGATTTTAAAAGATTTTCCCCTTATATTCATATGTAAACTTTGATCCCCTATTGTGGAGCCCCATCGTACCCCGGGGGTCATGATTGAAACTTGAACTCCTCTATATCAGAGAAGCTTTTCACATAATTCAGCTTTACCTGGTCCCATTGGTTCTTGAGAAGAAGTTTAAAGATTTTCCCTATATTAATCATATGTAAAAACTTTGATCCCCTATTGTGGCCCATCGTACCCCGGGGGTCATGATTTGAACAAACTTGAATCTCCTCTATATCAGGAAGATTCCATATAAATTTCAGCATTCCTGGCCTAGTGTTCTTGAGAAGAAGATTTTTAAAGATTTTTCCTCTATAATCATATGTCAAACTTGATCCTATTGGGGCCCCATCGTACCCCGGGGTCATTGATATTGAAAAACTTGAATCTCCACTATATCAGAAAGCTTCCATATAAATTTCAGCTTTTTCTGGCCCATTGGTCTTGAGAAGAAGATTTTTAAATGACACCACCTATTTTTGCATTTTCGTGATTATCCCCCTCTGATGAGGGCCTGGTCCCTTCATTTGAACAAAATAAGTCCCTTCACCCAAGGGATGATGATGTACCAAGTTTGGTTGAATTTGCCAGCGGTTCTGAGAAGAAGATTGAAAATGTGAAAAGTTTACGACGACGACAACGACGACAACAGACAACGGACAAATTTTGATCAGAAAAGCTCACTTGAGCCTTCGGCTCAGGTGAGCTAAAAATGCGACAGAAATTTGTCCATGTTAAAAATATTCTAAGTCACGTCAAACAGGAAGTTGACATGCGGCAGATTGGAACTGTGTATACACGACAACAGACTCTCCATACTGATGCTCTGGCCAAATAATCAGGAAAGTTGGCCTGTGTGGTTCCTGAGAAAAATGTAACAGAAATTTTGTCTATGTTAAAAATATTCTAAGTCGCGTCAAACAGGGAAGGTGAAACGTGGCAGATTGGAAACTTACATTACACGATACAGATTCTCCATACTGATGCTCTGTGCCAAATATCAGGAAGCTGGCCTGTGTGGTTCTGGAGAAAATGTGACAGAAATTTGTCCATGTTAAAATATTCTAAGTGTTGCGTCAAACAGGAAGTTGACATGCGGCAGATTTGAAACTGCGTTACACGACACAGATCTCCATACTGATGCTCTGTCGCCAAATATCAGGAAGTTGGCCTGTGTGGTTCCCTGAGGAAAAATGTGACAGAAAATTGTCTATGTTTAAAAATATTCTAAGTCACATTCAAACAGGAAGTTGACATGTTGGCAGATTGGAAACTGCATTACACGATACAGATCTCCATACTTGATGCTTCTGTAGCAAATATCAGGAAGCTGGCCTGTGTGGTTTCTTTGAGAAAAATGTGACAGAAAATTTGTCCATTGTTAAAAATATTCTAAGTTGCGTCAAACAGGAAGTTGACATGCGGCAGATTGGAACTGCGTTACACGATACAGTTGCTCCATACTGATGCTCTGTGCAAATATCAGAAGCTGGTCTTGTGTGGTTTCTGAGAAAAATGTGACAGAAAATTTGTGAACGCCGACCACCGCCGCCGGACAACGCAAGACGACTAAAGTGATCCCTATATGCTCGCCTCCTCTAACGCAGGCAGGTGACAATAACATCAGTCAATAATTTTGTGGAACAGAAACATTCCACACAGTTCAAACATCTGTAAGATCGTGATTTCAATGATCTTATTCATACATTTGATTGTACATATGTACATGTACATATCCTGATTGTAAAATATCCAAAACTTAAAACAGACAAAACATGTACCTTCTGTCTTGGGCTGACGAACAAGTTTCCAGACAATTTTTGGCACCCTTGGATCGTGCAGCGTCATTTTGGTGAAGTCGGCAGTGAACTGTTCCTCCTCAATTTGAAAATGTATTCTGCTCTCCGACTTACGAAAGTGGATCTCCAGCATCATGTTGAGTCGCGGCCGGCATTCGTCTTCCTGTCCGTCATCAAAAACTCTCTTCCACTCCACCATAGCCTGGAAGTACTTCTCCTCGCGTTCCTGTTGTTGTTGTGAACTTTGTTTCCGTAGCAACTTCTGAATGACTTCATCCATGTCAAAAACATCCTTCGTAAGTCCGTAAAGCTTGATGCGACCCACACGGAGCTTCCCGAAGTCCAAATGCACCCCGAGTTCTCGTGCTTTATTCTGTAGTTTGGTTTTCTGTTCGTAAGTATAAACACAGCGGTCACAAACAACCATGACTAGATAAGTGACAAAAATCTCATATTTAGAACCTTGACCTTTGATCTTTTGACTTCAAAATTTGTAGGACATCATATAACAGGAGACAAGAAATTCTAGATATACATACAGACCCTAAAGCATGCTACTACACCACTTGAATGGAACAAAACAATTCTTGCATGGTTTGCACAAAATGCTCAGAATGGTTTGCACGAAACAATGAATGATTTGTATGAAATGAAACAAAACATTATGGAGGGGTAGTTGCATGCTTTAGGGTCTGTAGTTGATAAACAGATAAATGGACAGTTAAAGTGATTGCAATATGCATTCCACAACAAGAAGGGCCAAATAATTTTTTTCCAGAACTGTGTAAGCTACAAGTGTCTCTCTTCTACCTGTTTGTCAGGAAGGTTCTTCAGCAGTGGATCATTGCTATCTTTTCTTGTGTAATCTTCATCTGCCATGTCCAGAAATTTCTGGAAGGCTGTATTAAGTTGTTCTTGGTTGTGTCCATATAATGTCAGCTCCACGGAGGATTCTATTGGCTGTCGCTGCTTCAGGAAATCACCAATCATGTCTGCCATCTCATCTGATGCTTGGTCTAAAACTGAGCAAAAAATACTTATCAGTTGATAAAGAAATTTCAGATTCAGTGAATTACTCTGCGACTCTGATTGCAAATTAAGATACACATTTCAAATTCGCCTCACATACATTTAACACTACATTAGAAATGCTCAAGCTTACCGTAATATTTAACTTACAGCTCATTTGCACAAGTCAAAAACATTCAGGCAAACAAATCCCCAAGATCAATGTTCATGACGGACTTATTTTTCCTTTTTTTAAGTACTGTGGAATAATTTTAATCCATGGGGACCAAAGTTCGTGGGTAACCAAAATTTTGTTGGTTTGTGGGGATGTAATTTCTTGGTGAGTTGGTAAGTAATGTGAATGATATAATATTTATAAAGATCAAAATAAAAATAAAACATGTTCGTGGGGACGTATATTCATGGGTAAGGGTGACCCGAAAAATCCATGAACATTGGTCCCCCAAGAACAATGATGACTCCACAGTAACTACTACAAAACATTTTTTCTGCTTATAGATTTTCTCGACATTTGATTGGTTGAAAAATATTTCCTTCACTGCGGAAAAGGACTGGACAACAGGCAGTAAGCCTATAAATGTCCTCCGCATTTGATTATTATTGACATTATGCGGTGTTACTAATTTTTGTACGCATTAATATTGTGGTTTACTTAAAATAAAATTGGAGTTTTTTAGCATGTTTAAAAAATTCACTGACAGTGAAACTTTTTTACATCCTCTAATCTTACATTTTTTTGGGGGAGAAAGGGGTGCATACCTTATACTACAATAGGTTTTTTGACCAATTTTCTTTCATTATATAGCAATATTATTTGACCCACAGACCATATATATCCACCCTCTTTTTCTTATTGTTCACCCCTATTGTATATGTATATTAATTATTACATGTATAAAAAAAAAACCAAAAAACTGTGCTTTGTCGAATCATTTGATATTGTGGTTTTGCTAGAAAAAACAAGAACAAGAGCAATGTCAACGTAGCATTATAAACCCGTTATGGCACGGACAATGGTAAAACCACTATGTGCATCGTGACCTAGACCTTTGACCAGTGACCTTGACTCAAGGTCATGACACTTCCTTGGGTCCAGACCAACAATTCTGTGAAATAGTATTCCAATCCATGCACTCAATTCAAAGTTATGGTCTGGACAATGTTAAAAACCACTATGTGTATTGTGACCTTGACCTTTGACCTTGGCTCAAGGTCATGGCATTTCCTTGGGTCTAGGCTAACAATTCTACTTATTGATAAGTTATGGCCTGGACAAGGTTCAAACCTCTCTATGCATTTTGACCTTTGACCAGTGACCTTGGCTCAAGGTCATGACACTTCCTTGGGCAGCCTCTCAGGTGGTTTTAATTAGATGGCTGCTGTTGACCTAAAGATTTTCTACAGTCTGTTCTAACCGAAAAGTGAGTAAAATCCTCCATATGAAAACCTCAAGGTTACTCTACCCTACCAAGTTAGATAAATTGGACAAACCCTGTTGGCAGCCCTTCACCGGCAATGGTAACGTCTCCATATGAGTGAAATATTCTCGAGTGGGACGTAAAACAATAAATAATCAATCAACAAAACCTGTTGGAGATTTGAGCCTTTTCCATGCCCGGCCCTGACACTCTCCGTCAACAACATTTGGAAAGGTCTTCTTCAGGGCTTCCGTAAATGCTTCCACCACCAAAGTCTTGATGTCACAGAGGTAAACGTGCTGCAGGACTGAATCCTGGTGCTCCAAAAAGTAGTTCCTGATCGTCTCCACAATGACTTGTGTGGCCTTCTCTCGTGGATAGTTAAACACACCAGTACTAATGGCAGGAATGGCTATTGATCTTCAATGAAATTTTCATTAGTTTTAGATTTTTCTATTTTCTCTTTTGCAAAAATATCTAATTGTCATATGCTGTCTGAAAAATTTTGTCCTACATTTAAATACATAATTTTGTACATGTTAATTAATTTTCAAAATAATGAATAGTTGAAGACAGTGATTGAAATATTACTTAAATTTAAACCACAAATGTGCTGTAAACCCCTTTCTGGTAAATAAAATCGAGGGGGGGGGGGGGGCATAATTAAGGTGATGATATGCTACAGCATACAGAGGGATAGAGTCATTATTCATGGTGAACACTAAATATTTGTGTACTAGTACTTCAAAATTTTCTTTCAAAGACGCATGGAGACTTAACTTTGTCGAAAAACATGTTTATGATTTGATAATTTAAAACATGATTCATTGTCAGTTAATGATGTAAATTTGCTGGTATATAGAGCGCCCATGAATTACAGCATTTCCACAACCGGGGTCCCTGCCACTTACTGATACTTGTTCTCCGATTTGTCGCATTCCTCCAGACAGCTGAGGATCACTTCCTGTAGAAGCTCCGCCTCCTGGTGAGTTCCATCCTGCCAGACTGGACCGACGGCGTGGATTACGGCACGACACTTCAGCTGGCCAGAGCTTGGACAGAGGAACACCTCCCCGTGGCCCAAAGGCCCAGACTTACGGATAAACGTCTGACATGCCTCATACATCTGATCGCCACCTGGTGAGGAAGACAGACACTGAGTGAAACTAATCTAGGGTTACTCCTGAATCACACAATGCACAACCGTTACTTTAGGGGAGTCGCTAAAAAGAACGGGGGAGTCAATAATCTCTGCCTAGAATCAGCAATAAACTGGTTACTATTTTTTCTTGACTCGATAAAGATCCCTCTCTGCTCAAAGGCCCTAAAAATGCCAAGCACAGGCCTAAATTTTGCAGCTCATCACCTGCAATGGTGACGTTTCTATATGACGGAAAGATTCTCAAGCAGAACGTTAAACAATATACAACCAACCTACTGTAAATACAAATAAGTATGAGCCAGACTTTTGGCAAATACAATGAAACTTTTTCACAAATTACATTGCTATTATCCACAAAATGATATCCTACTACTGTAAAGGGGGAAATATTTTCGCTATATTCGCGATTATGTCAACTATCGCGAAAATAAAACCATCGTGAAATGCTCTTCAATGCATTTGGGTATATGATTCTAACTTGGAATATTTACTATCCACGAAATTTAAACCATCGCGAAATGCTAAAAGTTAAAAATCGCGAAATTTTTGCCCCACGAAATTAAAGCCCTTTACAGTATGTCAACAAAATTTTAGCAATCCCTGAAAAACTTTCCTCCTCATCATAACTTGTCCCCGTACAGACCTTTTTGTCCGATCACCAGAGCCAATCCCCCCTCTAACTTCAGCCCTCTGTCTGCCGCATTGACGATAACGTCAACATCCATGTTAGTTAAATCGTGTTTAACGACCATTACTCTTCTCTCCGAATGCAAATCACAAGATGCCAACTGCAATTAAAGTTGAAAACATACAATGAGAAATTTGTGCAAAATTAAGGTGGAATGCTACACCAGAGAAATTTGACGTGGATGAAAAGTAAATGATATGTTAAACAATATTTTGAAAATAAAAAAATTCAAATTCACTCTATTTTGTCAAAACAGGCAATTTTTGTAGAAAGCAATTGAAAAAAAATTAAAACCCCTGCTGGAATCAAACCCGGGATCTGCAGTTCAGAAGGCAACGTGCTAACTTACTGAGCTACTCAGCTAGGCATTTAAATTTGAAATGAATTGAGATATAACCCTGATAGTGATATTTTCATCCATGTTTCAAACGGAAGTCAGCCATTATGACGATGGCTCATTCCCCCTTAAACACATGTAAAACTTGAGTTGATGAAACATATCATATCACTATTACCTGATACATGTCACTTTCGATAGATCTCTGTTTCTGGACTGGCACATTGAAATTCTCTGCATCTGCTGTAACGACACACTGAAATTCCTGTTCTACATATTCTAATTTTAACCTGGCATTTTCTCCCATCAGATATTTCACCACACTAGGGCGTTCCATCTCTCTGCTCACCCTCACGATTCCCTGGATGACCGACATGACCTGTTCTTCCACCTTAAGTAGCCCCGTTTCCACGGCAGTCACGCAAACAGCAGACGGCGCGCAGACTATCTGCAAGTGGAACTGATCGCCGAGGCCGGACTCGATATCTTTAAAGTCATCCATGCAGAACATCTTTAAATACCGTATCATGGCTGGTGGAATGCAGAGGGATTCTCCGACCATGACGTTTTTATTGAGGAAGTTATCAATTAACTCCAGCACGTTTCTCTCAACCTCTGACACCATTAAAGTTGTGATCACCAAGTTTTCTGGGTCAGGAATGATGACCAATCATTGTATTCACCTTGAATCTTTTCCATCTCGGATCTGAACTTGTCAGACATAAGAAGGGTTTATCAAACTTTGTCACTTTTCGCGAGTCTCCCACAAAGCTCTTGATAAACTGTGCCATCTTTACTGCCTGTTCGTCTGTGTCAGCGTTGACCTCAATGTACCGATCTTTTCTGATCTCATACAATCCCTTGAGACATTTTTCTTTCATTTTTTCAGCTAAGTAGCCACGAATTTTAGGAGACTCCAAGTACTGCAGCCTGTGTTTCGAGAATGGCCCTACAGGCACCCTACTTCTTCTGTGTAAAAGCTCCAGCATTGCGCATTTGGCTCTGTAGACATCAGTGGGAAACCCAGTAAAGTTAACTCTCAGATTCTCCTCATCGATACCAACATGGCAACGGGGGTATTCCTTCTGGCTTTTCTCACAGAATTCTACTTCCTCTAAAATTCTAATGTTCAATGGTTTTGATATCTGGAATACCTCTGAAATTTCATTCTTGATTTTCTCTAAATTTTCATTGGCTAGTTTTATGAAATTTCTGAGTTTATCCACTACCATGGTAACACTGTCTTTCCATCCTATAACTTTGACCTCGTAAGAATCAGCCTTTGATAGAATGACGATTGAACCCTCTGCCTCATTTTCAAATTCCTCCTTTATCTCATTCACCTCCGTCCAAACCTCTTTTAAAGGGTTCAAAGTTTCCACCACTATGCTGCCAAAAAATGAATTCATCTCCTTTGTAACCCTTTTCTTCCATTTCTTTGATTTTTGTCTACAATCTGGAACATCAAATGCCAGACTTGAGGACAGCAAAACAGTACCACCCCCTGTCTGGAGCTCTGCGCTTGCATGAAGTAGATCCAACTGAGATTTCAATTTATCCCATGCCTTGGAAGACTTTTCAAGGAAGGAGAACTTTTCCCTGTCTTTTGGGTCAAAATTGAAGCTTTCAGGAGGAGTGAAAGTCATTTGGAATTGGGAGTTTCGAGAAGCCCCTAGACATTCATAGTATAAAAGGACTTCTAGTTCCTGCCCATCAACACAGTGGTACCGGGTACATACATCTCCAGCAACTGTTAAATAAAGTGACAAAAACTTATCAAGAAGCTACTAAAAAAGTAAAACTATATCATAGTTTTGTAACCACTTTCATATTGTTACAACACAAATCACCGCCATCCCCCCCCCCCCCACCAAACAAACCATTATACAGCATAGTGATTTTTTTCTGCAGGTGTACATGTAAACTTGGAATTTTCAAGCACATAGGTATACTAATAGTTTTCCCAAAACAAGTTTTGGCAGACATGGAGTTCAAAATTATAAAATAATTGACAAGCAGTGATGTGTTAGTTACTTACCTGTTTGTCCTCAGAAAAAAAAACAACTTAAAATAAAAAGTTGTTTATTGAAGAGTGCTACATGTACCTTTAGTATAAAAACAACTGCTTTTTTGCACAAAAATATGTATCATGATTGCAGACACATTTAGGTGTCAATTAAGCTGTCAAAACTTTGGGGGCACAATACCAAACTGCTAAAATAAGCCAAAATGATCACCCTGCAGAAAAAAAAACCTCACTATACAGTTCTGCCTTCCTTTGTTCACAGTCTCCATCATCGATCCTCAAATATAGATCTATTTTCATTATCACTAGTTTGCAGTGAAAATCAAACAATCAATAAATTCCATAGTCTTTTCATACTAGTACAAGACTTGTATGTAAACAGTAACATCACCTTTGGAATCAGAGAGCCGAATGAGGAACGAGTCTTCTCCCTGCTTTATCATTTCGCTGATTTTCCCTCCACTCACGCGATACTGGAAATGCATGCTTAAGCAATCGTCAGTTGTGGTTTCCAGGACGTTTCTAACCAGGAGGCTTCGTGTGACCTTGACATTTTCTACAGTCAGCTGTTTTCCATCTAGTGTTTTTGCTTTACACATATCTTGGAGTTTCTGTATATCTGTAGTCATGGAAACAAAAACAATGAGATTCAATACATACCAACCATATATAAAACATTGAGATACAATACATACCAATCATATATATAAAATGAAAACAGCTACAGTTCATTGAAGCTGTAAATAGTGGCAAATTCACATACACAAATTTTGTTTAGACTTGAAATTCTGAATTGATTGGGCCCCGAAATTGGTTTATAGTTCTAGTCTGGGTTTTTTTTCCACGGTTCAATCCACAATAAACATAAAATAAGGATCATGTAATATTGACATCTTTGCAACGATTACCACAAGTAAATGTAATACAGCACTTCATAAACAATCATATTATACTTCTGAGACAAAATTTATTCCAAGTCGCGTAACGATAAACCACATACCTATATCTG
>CAJDSM010024235.1:0-22274 GCA_903981925.1 Ostrea lurida | reverse complement strand
AATTTGTTTTTGTCTATAAATAGGTGATGGGAACACATCAATTATTTTGGTTTGTACCTTCAAAATAGTCCACTCAAAATGAATTTTCGTAGATGTGTGTCAAAAGAGTTAAGTGCTTATTTATGTTTAATATTTTTATAAAAGGCCTGATAGCATATGTTGTATGATGATGATTGTGAGTTATTCTATTGCTAACTCATGATGCACAAGAGTGTACTCGTGACTCGCTTGGAGGCTATCGGCCTAATCGTCCCTTTAGACCAATCTGGCCTGTCTAGATGGATAGAAATACTAGTGAGCAGCGGTTGTTGATACTGAGAACGGATTTTCTTTTTTATGGTTTGTGGAATACTTGTTGATTTAAAATCCTTTCTATATCATATATTTTAAAGCTGCACAGTATTTAGCACTTTTTGTATATATTGAATATTTATTAATACGCTGAATAATAATTAAATTGCAACGTTGGTACTGTGCTGTGTGAGCTATCGGATAATCTCCCTTCGAGACCATCAGGGCCTCTGAAATTTGAATAAAACATAATCGAGCGTGTGTGGCTGAGAAGAGATTTTCTTTTTATTATTCTGGCTGTGATAACTGTGATACTAATAACCTTACTCCTCAATAAATTAAGGCCACCTCTTGTCTTTTTGAGTGTGAGGTGTTTTGAATTTACAATATTGCTCAGTCAGTCATAGTGGAATAAGATCGTTCGTTGATCCTATCATAGGAAATGTGTATGGTCAGGTGCATTTGTAGCAGTCAATTTTAAACTTGAATAACTGCGCGGTTTGACACATGACATTTTTTCCTTGGTGGACCACAAGTCACTAGTTAGGAAATTCAAGTGGACCTTCTGCGATTCTGATGGACCGCAAAGTGACGCGACCAGTTCGCTCAATGATTAGACATGCAAGTCTGAGTATTGCGTGATTTGCTCTCTATCAGCTGAAAAATGTTGCCACTGCGTGGACTGTGACCACAATGCGTCCGAAAAAATGTTGTTATTCACTGCGATTACATCATTAACACTCTGTAAATGAAATAAAGGTTGTGAAAGTACCACATATGCTTTTAAATTTCAAGCAAGCTTTCTCATACCTTAGTATGTTTGCTGTTGTTGATAAATTGCTTATTGTGTCGCCTGCCTGCGTTAGCGGAGCGACATATAGGGATCACTTTAGTCGTCTGGCATCGTTCAGCGGTCACAAAATTTTCTGTCACATTTTTCTCAGAAACCACATAGGCCAGCTTCTGATATTTGGCACTAGGGCTGTGCGAAATACCGTATTCCAATATATTGCGATTCATTAATAAAAATATCGTATCGCGATACGTTTTTTCAATACCGGGGATATCGGCAATTGTGTTCAGCTAGGAGTTTATGTTCAGCTTTAGATTGCTCACATTAAATGGTACGTTTACAGACCATGTTTACTCTTCCGTTTTCACCGTATTTTTTACGGTAGAAAGCCAAAATTACGTTTTACCGTGTCGTTGGTCGGTAATACTTACGGTAAAAAAAAATCCGGAAAAATCGGTTTGTTTGGTACATTTCCGGATTTTAATGTTATGTGGCCTGGCATCTGAATCAGCAAAAGCGCTTGATTTAACCCAAGAGTGTTATTGTTCAAGCATTTTTAACGATTGAGAGTATGAATACAGCATTGCTGTTGAAATCAAGAGATGTCTTTTTAACGGAAATTAGTTTACTTACTGCGAAGCAGCTGAAAGAAAACAATCTCTTTCACTTAGGGTTTAAAGAATTCTTATTATAGAGATGTGGCCTGTTTTGACTTAATACGTCCAAAGGCAAAAGGTATGTTCGTTGTTCATATGGTGAAAATGAACTTCGCATTTCCCGCACGATGGGAGGAATGGATTGCTGCCGCATGCAGAATGAAAAGTCTTCACCATGATTATAAGAAAATAAACAATCTACAATAGAACTTTTTAATCATTTTGTACAAACTCTTAAGATCGGATTGACCGATTAAAGCTGAGCTATGCTAATGTCAGGCTGTTTGCAAACCATGAAGTGTTCAGTCTATAGACGGATTGATCAGAACCTTTCCAATGAGGTTTCTACATTTCAGAGTGTCTACTGGTAGTGAAGAGCATGAAAGTAGTTGACTATTAACATGCTTAATTTGAAATCACTGGTCGTTGAAAGGGGGACATATATTACAAAAATAGTTATATCCTAATTCTCATATTTCATGAAAATGTGCTGTAACCTCACTTCACATTTTACCTGTCTTTTCATCTGTCTAGTCTAAACTAATAAATGTTCTTTTCAATGATTATTTTAAAAATTTCTTAGGGATCAAGAAATGACTGGATTGTTTCAAAGGGGACCATACTACAAAAAATAGATATACTCTCAGATTTCATTGGAAAATGTGTAACCTAGTCCAACATTTTCCTGTCTTTTCATTTCTCTGTTCTAGTTCTGGCTACACTAAACGTAATAAAGGTTACTGTATTATTTCCAAAATTCTTGAGGGACCCTCCCCCTCACTTTAAAATATGTGTGCGTTCGCTGAGCGATTTTTTCAGACAAAACTCTATAAAAACATTCCGGAAAATCTTTACTTGACATTGGCTCTATTTAGCCGCTGTAAAACAGAGTCTGTCGTTGTTAAATATGGATGAAACAAATTCTCCTGTGCATTGTTCTTAAACACTAAGGTTAGACAGTTTTTCTACTTTCCAATAGGAAGCACATTGGATCAGATATTTAATCATTGTCTAGAAATTACATTGTTACCAAGTTTCTTGTTTCTTATTTTCATATATTCTGCATAGAAAATTAATTCTCCATAACAATTGAAATAAAAGAGGAATAGGTCGTTGAATTTTCTACTTTGGAAAGATAATTGCAAACAACTGGTATCGACATTAGTGTGGTTACAGATCATGTTGCAAAATATACGCAATACAGAAGAATTTACCTTGATTACGCATGAGCCCTACTTGACACAGCATACATCCAGTATGGACAACTCTTGTGTATCACTCTCGTAAGCAGTTTCCAATCTGCCGCGATGTCAACTTCCTGTTGACGCAGACTTAGGGATATTCATTCATATGCGTTAAATTGGTCTGTCACATTTTTCTCAGGATCACCACATTCAGGCCAGCTTCTGAATATTTGGCACAGAGCTTCTCCATATTCATCAATGCACATCCTACTTCTCCTTCTCTTCCTCCCACCCGGTTTTTTTTGTCTATAAATAGGTGATGGGGGACTACAGAAGAGGACACTGTCCAGCATTGAGTCAGCAGTTGATTTCTTCACAGTCTTAAAAGAAAAACTGTACCTGAACAGGGAGAATCTCATCTTCCTACAGGCCTGTCTGTGGAATGTAGGTCGTCGTGACCTACATAGGAAATGTGTGGAATTTGCGACGTCTTCCAATAAAATTCTCCATTTCTACTGTCCAAAGGAGGCACCAGGTCAGTTTGTTAAATTCACAGTGGTGATCTGAATTATTCATGACCTGCTGAAGTAGTTAATTATCTACAAATGGAAGTTTTGGAAAGTGCATATTGGATCAGCAAACCTGTCTGTAGAAATAATTTTGTCCAGAGATGTTCTAGCCCTAAGGAGACTCTTTATTCCCCATATAATGTGAAGGTGTAATCTTAAGGGCATGGAAATGGTTCTGAGCTAAAAATGTTCAAATTTTAGATTTCCATTTTTAATGTTTACAATGCCTATTAGCCTAAGGGTATTTCTAATGGTCAGCAAAATTTTAACGTCATTTGTTGATTACAAGTGAGATACAGCACTTACAATTCTTCACTATGTAAATAAGCTCGAGCCATGTTTTGTTTACATAAAGATTGCTTCACAGAAAATACCATGTTTAAAACAAAATGAGATGTGAGATACACTAGGAACTGTTTAATTGTGTTCAGAATAAACTTTAATATGAAAAATCTGCTTATGAACGGAACGTATACTAGTATATACAATGTAGCATTGTGGGTAAACAAAAACATGGCTCGAGCCACAGACACATCATGTTTATCTTTTTAAAACTTAGACATTTTGTTATTTTGTAATGATGTATTTCCTTACAACGATTACTGCATAAGTTTAGAATGGGGTGTGATGGAATTATAATGTCCATTGTCTGCCCCCCACCCCCACCCGAAAGTTTCCTAGATCCAACTCTGTGAACATTTAACTTATCACACATTCTATCATTGCTGTTGAAATAATGTGCAATCTGCATAAATTTACTATTATCAAAGAATTTTCTTACAATATTGATTTGACAGAAAATGGGTACCAGTTTATCAAGTTCCACGTAGCAGGGGGACTAGACACATTTCTGAGACCACATTTAGAACATGTTCGACGGACGGTGGCACAGCTGATGGGATGTCCAGCGGAGCACGTGTTTGTGGCGGGAATCGAACCGTCCAACAGTCTGGTGGTGACGCTGATGGTGCTAGCTTCCTATGTTGATCTGCTGCCCTGTGCTGATAAACACGAGCTGGTTCTGTTGAGGTCTGTAAATGTGGACAAACTCATCATCAAAGAGGGCGTGGAGATCGAGATTCCTTGCTTTGGTATTTAATATAATTTACAATGTTGTCTGAGGCTGCTTTCAGTTTCATTTAATCTTTAAAGGTCTCCATATTGTTTTAATACTGTAGACATTTATGATTATATGGAGTCATGATTCTGCAGATTTTTATACCTTAACCCCCCCCCAAAAAAAACAACCCCAAAGTATGAGGACTATATAGGCTTCACCCTATCTGTTCTTCCATCTTTCCATCTGTCTGTCTGAAATAAGTTGTCAGCAACTCCTCCTAAATGGACTCACAGAGTGACTCGCAGCACAGGTTAAGCTGAGAGGTATAGGGTCTGTCCTAATATCTATACTTAGATGTTAGTAATAATGACATCACACAAAAACACACAAATTCGGAACACTGGCGAATTCGTGTAAATTTAGAGATAATTATTGGTATATTTAATCGATCGAGAGGATATAGTACTACACAAAAACTTACATTAAACGGCCTTTGTTGGTCGTGAAAGCTGTAGTCTGAACGCCATCAGTTAAACCAAACAACGATCGGCGATGCACTTATTATCGATGAGCAGTACATCGATCTAGATGTTGACGACATTTCATATCTAGAGTGCGGAGCAATTGTCTTTTGTCAACGAAAAATTCAATTAGAAGTAAATGCAAATATGATGGGAAATATTTAAAGACAACATTAATTTTGAGTCACAATCGCCCCACCTTAGAAAATCACGTAAAAATATTATCTATACTATCCGTGAGGAAAGCATTGGATGCCTTCATTTATCATGATAAAGGGAGCGGATATGTTGAGTCATATGGGTTGGGGTTCATGCATATTCGATATTCTTGCAAAGGCATGCCCTAAATAACCACACATGTGTGTTGTTTAACAGCAAACCAATAAATATTAAGCTATTAAACTTGATAAAACTTATCCTAATGATAAATCTAGAAATAAATTGTTCATACTTTGAAATCGATGTCTGCAGCAGTGCAGCGTAAGAAATTCCAACATACGATGCAATATTTTATTTGTTGAACAATTATAAGTTAAATCTGTCATAGGAATGACAACTGTAAAAGAAAAACAACGTAAATCCATAAACTACAGAGTTAATAACAATCTGCATTGAAGATCACAAGTTTAGAGTTTCAATTCCCAAGCTGCTTGTAATTTGAAAATTATTGATAAATCACATAGCTTGGTCGTTTGCAAAACCACGTGATGCCGGAGTCACAGTGGACTCAATCTATTATTACATGAAGTAAGTTAAAATCAGTCCTGACATATGTATTTTCAGCTCCATATATCAAATTTTTCAATAACAGGTTCCAAAGATGATTATCCTTCAAAATAAATGATGATTTTTCGATTCGCGTACAATTTTCAGCGGAATCTTCTCATTAGGAACCACCTTAACGTGCATGCTGCGATTTAATTGAAACTAATAATTGAATGAGACAGCACGTTTAGTTGGATTGCAATTTTGAATGGGAAAGATTAATGATTTTGTACTTTGGATTTCTATCTGACAATCATTTCTGAGTGGCCATTGAAAATCATAACCCTTGGACTAATTGGCATTTGTACAACATTGTGACTCAGCATGTACCACAATCTCCCGCGGTGAAGTCATATAAGTTACTTTAGAATTCTACTCTGGTTATGACTTTGAGAAAATTTCGCATCTTGTTTGTCAGATTATAGTTGCCCCAGAAGATGTTTAGTCCCAGAAGGATAGTTTCAGCTATATGTTGGTATGCGTCATGAGATTTATGCTGAGTACATGTGCGTACATGAAAGTACATGTAGCTAATACTTTGTCTGCATGGTTTGTGCGCGTTATCATAATTCACACAGGTTTTTATGTGAACCAAAGTCTAGTAGAAAAAGTCGCACCATGCATAGAAGCATGCATTATTGAGTAATTGGTTTTCAATCGCAACTTCAAACAGATTTTTCAAAGAGATAGAATTGTCCATATGCTTATGGGGTCAAAGAGTATAGTAAAATTTTAACAGGGCCCTGGCATAGGAAAAAAGGCTCTGAAACTGGCTTTGAAGTGTCGCTTCCTTAAATTTTGCACAGATTTCCTAAGATCTGAGGATATGTACTCAGGTTTCTGATTTTCAGAGTCAGACATTTAAAGGTGAGATTCACTGCCTTAATAGCGATCGCTTTTATCAGAATAACAATTCTAGAGGGCACCTCCAGCCAGGGGGCGCTTATTCTCCCTCTCTCAAACCTATATACAAGATTCTTCTGGCAAACTTTGTATCAATGACATGAACATTTTTTGACATCAGAATTAAATATAGACTGAAAGAAAACCATTCAGCTTCAAATTTATTAACAGGCACTTTTCTACATTGGCTTGGCATGTCAGTAAAAAATACAGCACAAAATACTTGAAATTTGAAAGTGAATCTACTGTTTAAAGTCACACAGAACAGTAAATTTTCATGATTAAAACTAATATCTTGCAATCTTTCTTTTTCTGATTAAAAAAAAAAACCCCCCCCCCCCAACCTTTTTCCATGAAAAGTTACATATCTGTCTAGCAATTTGTACTCTATGATCTTCAATTATTTGGGGGGTTTTCCTATCTTGTCTTTTTTAACTGGCTTTATCATATTTTGGACAATAAAGTACAAAAATATTAAAGTCAATTTCAATAATTCTAAAATGATCCACATTCTGTACGGTTCAGATATGGTTTTTCTAGGACACATTGTTTGGAATCAGTTCCTAGCTGTTCCAAATATAATGCAGAGTATGAGCACTGTTTTTTAAACTTGTTTTAGGTTGATCTTTCTGATTTCTCTTAATGCTTAAAAACTGTAAGGATAATCTTGCAATTTGATATTCACTTCAAACTTCATGTATGTTAAAATAAAAATCCGCTTTTCTGTAGTCCTGACTTAGAAATGTTTTTCAATTGTTCATAATTTTTTTCACAATAGTTTTGTCTATTAAATATATGTCATTTAATTAATTGCGCTGCGGGGCCAATGTTCGTGATAACAAAATTTTGCATGGCTTCGTTGGGGATTGGAATTTGTTGGGTTAGATAAATAATTGACGGATACAATATTACAAGAATTAAAAGGAAAATAAAGCATGTTTCGTGGGGAACGTAAATTGTGCGGTTTTTAAGGGTGACCAACGAAAATCCACAAAACTGGTCCCCCACGAACAATGAATCATTCCAAGTATCATTTATGATATAGTCCAAAAATCGAGGAGTGATAAGAAAATTCACATCTGATTGAAACAACACAGTATACTAGTTTCAACAGAAAATGAATTGATATTGCTGGTCTATGAGTGCGGTCATTCGAATTTTATTTTTATTTTGTGCTACGAAAATATGACTGTTTTAATCTTATTTCAAGACTGATTACATAAATTCTATTCTAGAAATAAAACATAATGATCGTCTAGCTAGTGATTTGATTCATGGAGACAAACACCAGGTTCTAGAATATCATGGCTAAGAAAGCTTGTTCATATTGCAAGAAAATATCCTTTCAATTTCGTCTTTATACACCACACACACTCAGTTTTTTAAATTACCTTGCACAAATGGTGCATATAATGTAGTGCATGCCATGATTCTAGAATTCAAGGGTCATAGGACAATGTGAAGGTCAGAAGGAGGGAAGAAGAGTCCAATTTCTTAATCCAAAAGTGCCTTTCATATATCATCTTAAAAGTTACTTAGGAACGATTTATCCAAAGTTAACTACGGTAGATTCATCCAAAGTTACTTAGGTGTGATGAATCAACATCTACTTCAGTGTGATTTATCCAAAGTTATTAGGTATGCTTTACCAAAGTTACTATCAGTGTATGAGTCTATCCAAGTTACTTAGGTAGGATTATATCAAAGTTACTTAGGTATTGGATTCATTGCCAAGTTACTTTAGGTGATTTATCCCAAGTTACTGTAGGTGTGATAGTATCAAAGGTTACTTAGGTATGATTCATCCAAAGCTTACTTCAGTAGTGATTAATCTCAAAGTTACTTAGGTAAGATTTAATTCAATGCTTTCGTCGGTCATGATTCACCAAGCTCTTACATCAGGATTTATCCAAAGCTACTTTGAGGTGTGATATATCCAAAGTGCTTAGGTAGGATGTATTCGATGCGTCTTTTGGGTCTAGATTTCATCCAAAGCTCCCGTACGTAGGATTATCCAAGTTCACTTAGGTAGGCATTTATCCAAAGTTACTATAGGTTATGATTCTTATCCAAAGTTATGTTAAATAGGCCCGATTTGTATCCAAGGATACTAGATGACTTATATTTATTGTTAATTATATATGCCAGGATGTTCAATCAAGGTATTCATGTTAACAAGGTCAAGCCACTTGAAATAAATTGCAGATCTAATATATTTAATTATTAAATGAGCTCTATGGATTATTAATCACTACAACATATTGATCAAGTCTAATCAAACTAAAACTATGCACATTATACAAGTGCATGTTTAACATTATGTTACAGGGAAATTATGTCTGTGTATATCTAATGTGATGTGATTGTTACCTAATTTCGGTTTCGACTACCGGTTAGGTGGGCTACATAGGCCGTAGATCCGTAACATTTTAAAGAGGACTGAAGGATCTGGAAAGGCAGTTGGACTTGTCACCCCAGCAGCCAAGCTGGAAGCAGAGAAGGGTAACTTTATTGGCGAGTCAGTTATCTTACAGTATATAATGACTGAAGTTCTTCAAACGGACACCAAAATATTTCATATGTTAGCATACAATGTTTCATATATTTATACCCCCGCGGCAAACGAAAGTTTGGGGGTAATAGGTTTATCACCACTGTTGTCTGTCTTCTGATCTGTCTGTCTTCCGTCGTCCGTTCTGCTCGTGTCCGAAATATGTTGCTTGTCCGCAACTTCTCCTAACACTTGCAAGGATTTCAAGAAACTTTGATGGAGCTGTATAGATAAATAATGGAGATGTGCATATCTGTCAGGAATTTTATTGGACAATTTTGTTACAAGATATGAGCGTTATGGACTTAGTCATTTTTCACCG
This sequence comes from Ostrea lurida, assembly GCA_903981925.1. Classification (NCBI taxonomy): domain Eukaryota; kingdom Metazoa; phylum Mollusca; class Bivalvia; order Ostreida; family Ostreidae; genus Ostrea; species Ostrea lurida. The sequence goes on along the minus strand of CAJDSM010024235.1, from coordinate 12,659 downwards.
AAATTACCTATGCATCCAGTGCGTTTGTCCGCACTCCTCCTTAAACGGACTTTGCCGGATTTCACATGAAACTTGTGGAGTGTTAGATACATAATGGAGATGTGCATATTTGTCAAGGAATTATTTATGTTTGGACAACTTTTTGTACAACATCTGAGCGTTTTTGGACTGACTCACTTTCACCAAAATACCTATGCATCAGGCGTTGTCCGCAACTCCTCCTAAACGACTTGCCAGGATTTCACATGAAACTTTGTGGAGTGTTAGATAATAATTGGAGATGTCGCATATTGTCGGAAGGTTATTTATGGACAATTTTTGTACAAGATATGGCGTTTTGGACTTAGACATTTTTCACAAAATACCCTATTGATCAGTGACGTTGTCCGCAAATCCTCCTAAACCTTTGCAGGATTTCAACTGAAAACTTTGTGAGTGTTAGAATACCATAATGGAATTTGCAATATTGTTTCAGGAATTTTATTTGACAAATTTTTGGCTACAAGATATGAACGTTTTGACTTAGGCATTTCTTCACCAAAATTACCTAAGGCCATCAGGGTTGTCCGCACACTCCTCCTAAACGACTTGCAGGTTTTCAATGAAAACTTTGTGGGAGTGTTATAGAATGAATACATATGGAGATGTTGCATATTGTCAGAATTTTATTTTGGAAACATTTTTGTACAAGTATGAGCGTTTTGGACGTAACATTTTTTCACAAAATATCCTAATGACTCAGTGCGTGTCCGCAACTCCTCCTAAACGACATGGCAGGATTTCAATGAAACTTGTGGTGTATAGAATACATAATGGGAGGGTGCATAATTGTCAGGAATTTTATTTTGGACAATTTTGTACAAGATATTGAACGTTGGACTTAGGCATTTTGTCACCAAAATAACATAATGCATCAGTGCGTTTGTCGCAAATCCTCCTAAACGACTTGAGGGATTTTATGAACTTTGTGGAGTGTTGAATATATAATGGAGATGTGCCATATTTTCAGGAATTTTTTTTGGAAATTATTTGTTACAGTATGAAACGTTATTGGACTTAGGCATTTTTCACAATATGCTATGCATCAGGTGCGTTGTCCGCAACTCCTCGTAAAAACTTTGCAGGAATTTTATGAAACTTCTGTTGGGAGTGTTAGATCACATAATGGACATGTGCATTTTGTCAAGGAATTTTGTTGTGGAAATTTTTTGTTACAAGATACGATGAACGTTGGACTTGGGCATTTTTAACCATTATGCATTAGTTGCATTCCCGTCCACAACTCTCCTAAAAGGAATGTATAATATTATATTACCCATTTGATTGAGACAAGCTTCTTTAATCTAGAGAAAATGCTGTTGTGTTTTCTATATGTATGTGCCCGCGGGGGAGTATTTCAGTCCGATAGGACAGTTCTAGTTACTTTAGTTTAACATTATTGTTGGGTTTTTTTGTGGTTTTTTTTTCTTTTTAAAGAAATATTTAAGGAATTTTTAATTTGAACATGTAATGTGCGGGTTGAAAATATTGAAAATATCTCTTCTGATTCAATCTATTGTAGAGAAAAGAAAAGCATTTCACGGATTCCTTAACTAAACTCAGGGTCCAATGTTGCAAGATCAATTGAAATTTATCTCTCAACTCACTTCAACTCCCAGTAAAAATGCCCATGACTCCAACAGCACAGGTAGTGGAAATAAAAGATCTTAATTTTTTTATCGGGAATACAGTATCACTGAAATTCATTGACGGTAAAACTGCTTCAAAGTCGCGACCAAGCGCCAAGTCATTTGCCCGCTCTAAAATCATCCTCGGTGAACCCTGCACATCAACCCGAAAAAATATAAGAATGTATTTCTTATCATTTAAATTATTATAATTACAACAAACAAAATAATATGTTCATTAGACTAGCACGTCCCAACGCACAGTAGTTGAAATACATTCAGAACCTCAAGACATCAACTTGTGAACATACTCATCAGTCTTCAAAAAGGAAAATAAAATGCAAATCATTTATTGTTTATGAAAATTATTTTCAAGAGTTAGCGGGATTTGAATTTAGATTTGAAAGTCTGGTTCTCAGTTTATGGTCTTAAGGCCAGGTTGATTTGATTATCCTCAATCCAGGTGCAAAGTATCTACAACCACAGGGAGTCTGTAGAATGGTTGTCGTGTTTTGTAGGTAGCGCTTTGTTGCTTGGGATCTGAACAGATGCAACTGATCCAAGGGGAGATGACTCCGTCCTACTTTAGTCACAAAATCAGTATGGAGAGGGCAGCAGTAATGGGTTGAGCTTAGATTGGTGATCGTGAATCATTTTTGTTTCATGGAATATTTATATAAAACTTTGGTAATAATGATGAGGGTAATTTCATAGAGAATTTTGGTTGGTAGGAAATTCAGTGACTTAGAATTCAGGTAGCAACATTGAGAGTGTCAAGTTTGAAAGAGAATTTGTCCCCTAGTTTTGTGTGAGTTATGACCCTTTGAACTTAGAAGCTTATAAATAACCTTGTCAGATAGCAAACTCCTCTGAAACCTACTGATCCAATCTTTTTAAGAACTTGATATGTAGCAAGGAGCAGTCTTATTGTAGTTGTGGCATATATCACACAGGGTTGCAGGTTGGAGACAATATGTTTTTGCCTCCAAAAAACAAACTTGGCAAATGTGCACGGGACTTGGGAAGTGTTTGATAATAATTAATGGTAGGTTCGCTGTGGTTAAAAATAGATTTTTTTCTCTTTTTGAATGCCTGACCAAGTTGTTTAACATGTAAATTTGATTATATTCTGACAAATTAGACAAATTATTAATGACTTTTCATCATACAGACTATAGTACACTCATAAGCCTAATATATACAGTGAACATTTACTATTGAACCTTTACAGATCACGTTGACACGGTCTATAACGGGTCGGTAAATCTGTACAGATCACAGTTACACCCAGGTCTATAAGGGTCAGTAATCTGTTACAGACTCACGGGTACACCCGGTCTATACAGGTCAGTAAGCTGTTACAGATCATGCGATTACACACCGGTCTATAAGTCGAGCTAATCTGTTACGGATCGACGGTTACACCTGGTCTGTAAGGGTCAGGTCAATGCTGTTACAGAATCACAGTTACACCCGGTCTATAAGGTCAGTAATCTGTTACAGATCACGGTACACCCGGTCTATAAGGGTCAGTAATCTGTTTACAGAATCACGGTACACCCAGGGTCTATAAGTCAGTAATCTGTTTAGATACACGTGTGGATAAGAACCTGGTCATAAGGTCTGTAATCTTTGTTAATGATCACGGTTACACCCAGTCTATAAGGGGTCAAGTAATCTGCCCTCTTTACAATCACAGTTACACCCGGTCTATAAAGGGTCAGTAATCTGCTTACAGATCACAGTTACCCTGGTCTATAAAGGTCAGTAATCTGTGTACAGATCACGGTTACACCCGGACTATAAGGGTCAGAGTAATCTGCCTCTGTTACAGATCATGTTACACACCGCTCTATAAGGGTCAAGTTAATCTGCCCTCTGGTTACAGAATCACGGTTACAACGGTCTATAAAGGGTCAAGTAATCTGTTACAGATCACGGTTAACCGGCCCGCTCTATACAGGGTCAGATTAAATCTGATTTACAGATCACACGTCACACCCGGTCTATAAGGTCAGTAATCGATGTTTACAGATTGCACAGTTACACCTGGTCTATAAAGGTCAGTAATCCTGTTTACAGATCACGCACGCTGGTCTATAAAGTCAGTCATCTGCCCTCGTTACGGATCCACGGTTCACACCCGGTCTACTAAAGGTCAGCTAATCTGTTAACACGATCACGGTTACACACTGGTCTATTACAAGTCAGTAATCTGCCCCTCTGTTACAGATCACGGTTACACCCGTCTATAAAGGTCAGCTAATCTGTTACAGAATCGACAGTTACACGCTGTCTAATAAAGGCAGAATCTGCGCCTCTGCTTACAGATCACGGTTACCCTGTCTATAAGCGGTCAAGTAATCTGCCACTCTCGTTACGATCACGGTTACACCCCAGGTCTATAAGGTCAGTAAATCTGTTACGATCACGAGTTACAACTCAGGTACTATAAGAGTAGTAATCTGTTTACAGATATGGTTACACCGCGGTTCATCAAGGGTCATAATACTGCCTCGTTACAGATCACGGTTACACCCGTAGTTCGATTATAAGGGTCAGATAATCTGCCCCCTGTTACGATCACGGTCTACATCCGCTAACAGGGTCAGGAATCTGCCTCTGTTAAAGATACGGTTACATCCGGGTCTATAAGGGGCAGTAAATGCCCTCTGTTACAGATCACGGCTTAATCGGTCATAAGGGTCAGTAATCTGCCCTCTGTTACAGATTCACAGATAACCGGCTATAAGGGTCAATAAGCTGGCCCTCTGTTACGATTCACGGTTACACCGGATCTATAGGTCCGTAAATTCCCTCTGTACAGATCAACGTTACACGCCGGTCTATAAGGGTCAGTAATCTGCCCTCTGTTACAGATCATGGTTACACCCGGGTCATATAAAGGTCAGTAATCGTTACAGACACGGTTACACCAGTCTATAAGGGTCGGTAATCTGCCCTACTGTTACAGTCATGGTACACCCGGTCTATAAGGGTCAGTAATCTGCCCCTGATGGTCCTGGAGGAGGAGCTGAAAGGAACAGTATTTTGAGAGGAAGCAAGGGGGCGGCGGGCCAGTCAAAGATGTGACGTGGACCAGCCCGAAACAGGGAGGCAATTATCAACTTCAAGGACACAGAAGTAAGTACTGAAGTGTACGACAGAAAGGGTTAAATCATATTTTTTTCAATTTCATATGTTGGTCTTGAGTACCTGTATCATGATTGATCGAATTTATTTTTATTTTATGCCCGCCATAAAATGGCCGGGGGACCAATATCGTTTGCCCTTGTCCATCATATCTGTCATTATCCGTCCTTTCCGTCATTCCGTCCTTCTTGTCATCACTTTGGTTTCCCCGTTCATATCTACTGCAATGGAAAATCACAAGAAACTTTTTCGTTTCGTTCATTAAATCTGAAACGGTGCACACATTCAAACTCAAATTTGGTAATGGATTACGTCACAGAGGATATGGCATGTGCAAGTTCGAAGTTGGTCCATGGTCTGGATGATTTGACAGAGTTAGCCCTCTTGAACTTAGAGGAAATAAATCAGAGAATTTTTCGTTTCCGCTCATATATCTCTGCCAGACGGTTGCACACATTCAACTCAGAATTGGTAATGGCATATGTACGAGGAATATGCAGGTCAAGTTCGAAGTTTGTCATGTCTGTGATTTTTGACAGATTAGCCCTCTTGAACTTAGAAAAATCAGAATTTTCGTTTCGTCATTATCTCTGCAACGGTTGCATACATCACTCAAATTTGGTATATGATACATCACAGGAATTGCAGGTCAAGTTCGAAGTTGGTCATGGTTCGATGATTTTTTGGACAGAGTTAGCCCTTCTTGAACTTAGAAAAAAATCAGAATTATTTTGTTTCTTGTCTCATTATCTCGTGCAACGATTGACACATTCAACTCAAAATTGTATCATGGATGATGTTCACGGGAATATAGCAGGTTCAAAGTTCGAGTTGGTCATGGTCCGATGAATTTTTGACCAGAGTTAGCCCTCTAGAACTTAGAAAAAATCAGAAATTTTGCGTTTCCGATTCATATATTCGGCTGCAACGGATTCGCACCACATTCAACTCACATTTGACTTAATGGATACACCACAGTTCAATGCATATGAAAAACTTCAACTTTCACCCTTACGAAATCCTTCATTATACCCCCCGCAACGAAGTTTGGGGGTATATAGGTTTCACCCTGTCTGTCGTCTGTCTGTCTGTACCGTCGTGTCCGCCGTCTGGTCCGTTCCGTCTGTCTGGTCTGTACGAATATGTTGTTGCCCGCAACTCTTCCTAAACGACTTGCAGGATTTCAGTGAAACTTTGTGTAGTGTTAGATACATAATGGAGATGTGCATATTGTCAGGAATTTATTTGGACAATTTTAGTACAAAGATTATGAACGTTTTGGACCTTTAGCATTTTTTCACCAATATACCTAGTGCATCAGTCGTTCGTCCGCAGAACTCCTTCCTCAAACGACTTGCAGGATTTTTATGAAACTTCGTGGATTGTATAGAATAGTATAATGGAGATGTGGCAGTAATTGTCAGGAATTTTGTTTTGAACATTTATGTACAAGATATGAACGTTGGACTTGGGCACTTTTTCACCAATATACCTATTGCCATATCAGTGCGTTGTCCGCAACTCCTCCCTAAAACGATTGCAGCGATTTTATATGAACTTATGTGGAAGTGTTAGAATATATAATGGAGATGTAGCATTATTGTCAGGAATTTTAATTTGGACATTTTTGTACAAGATATGACGTTTTGGGACTTAGGCATTTTTCACCAAAATACCTATGCATCAGATGCGTGTCCGCAATTCCTCCTAAATGACTTCAGGCATTATTTATTGAAACTTTGTGGGAGTGTTTAACAATATTAATGGAGATGTGCATATTGTCAGGAATTTTAATTTGGACAATTTTTGTACAAGATATGACGTTGGACTTCGGCATTGCCACCAAAATACCTATGCATCAAGTGCGTATTGTCCGGGCAAACTCCTCTAAACGGACTTTCAGGGATTTTTATGGAAACTTTGTGGAAGTGTTAGAATATATAATGGAGATGGTGACATTAATGTCAGGAAGTCCTATTTTTTGGACATTTTTGCTACGAAGGATATTGAAGTTTGGACTTAGGCATTTTTCACCAAAAAACTTGCTTCAGTGCGTTGTCGCAACTCCTCCTAAACGCTTTCAGGATTTTTATGAAACTTTTGGGAGTTTAGAATAGATAATGGAGATGTGCCATATTGTCGGAATTCTATTTTTTGACAATTTTTGTACAAGATATGAGTTTGGACTTAGGCATTTATTCACCAAAATACCTGTACATCAGGGTGTTGCTGCCGCAACTCCTCCTAAGACTTTCAGGATTTTATAAACTTGTTGGAGTGTAGATCCACATAATGGAGATGTGCATATTGTCAGGAATTTTGTTTTGGACAATTTGGTACAAGATTGAACGTTTGACTTTAGGCGTCTATCACCAATGTAATGCATTAGTGCATTCGTCCACAACTCCTCCTAAGAATAATAATGCTATATACCACATTGATACATAACTTCTGGTTAATCTGAGAAAAAATCTGTGTGTTCTTATTAGTGTGCCCCACGGGGGGGTAATTAGTCCGCGATAGGAAGATTTCTAGTTCAGACTTACTGTAGGCTGGGGGCCATTGCGTGTCGCACCGACACATCTAGTTTCCAACAAATTTCACCAAAACATGTAATTGTATATTAATTTGAGAGTTGATGCACTCAATCAATGCATATATATGCTACTGATTCAGAAAAATATCCTAACTGCACAAATTTCAATCTCTGACCAAAGCACCAGGTTGATCTACTATGACTCGATAATATTAGATGAGTTCCAAATGAACATTGATAACCAATAATTTTAGATGAGAACATAATGCTCTATTCTGGGAACGGAATGCTAAATGGTCTAGGAACATGATGCTGAACCAAACAATTAGATTCTAGGCAAAAACAAAACGGTTCCTTTGGAGTAATAGCACACTTCATGGTCTGTTTGATCTAGTGTTTTAGTTGCACAACTCTGATAAAAACAAAAATGAAGTTATGAGGAATGCCATTTTGAACTCATGAAAACACAATAAACTATTAAAAATGATAATTTAAAATACTGTACTGTAGATTCCTTTGAATATGTGTACACAAAGAATTTTATTGTGCAATACCATGAGCGGCATCACTAATGAAATGAAATTACTCGCTTTAAGTTTCCTGTCGTTAAAATACTTATTTATATGCACTCTTGAATAGCTGACAAATTCATGTTCATGCAAGTTGATCGATGTCTAAGAGTCATTTCGGCATTTATGAAGTACAGTTGAACTTCGATATCTTGAACACTGATATCTCGAATACCATGGTTATGTCGAATTGATTTGGAGGTTCCAACCACTTATTTCTTAGTATTTTTACCCTCGATATCTCAAATTTATGGATATCTCACACTTTTTTTTTGGTCCCATCAAGTTCGAGTTAACGATGTTCGAATGTACTCGCATAAAATAAGTACTCTACGGCATGTTATCTAATTTTGATGACTTTCAGGTGTGGATCGGCTACTGGAGAGCAAACCTTTGTTATTTAAAACACACTACATTAAAGTGGAGCCATATTCCTTAATGGATGACAGAGACTCAGTCTCAGTGGACTTGCTGAACCGGAACCGATGGTGACCATAGAGGTCAGCGGGTTCAAACCTGAGACAAAGGGGGAAACTCTGGAGGATTACTTTGAGAATGATAAGAGTGGTGGGCAGGCAGAGAGTGTGTGTCTACCAATCAGAGTGGAGAGTGACAGAAGTGTGGCCTACGTGAAGTTCAAGGACAGAGAAGGTAAGTCATGCGTGATGTCACCATTTACATACTGAGTGTGTGTCAACCAATCAGAATGGAGAGTGACAGAAATGTGGCCTATGTGAAGTTCAAGGACAGAGAAGGTAAGTCATGCGTGACATCACCATTTACACATATTGATAAAAAATACCTGAAACATTGCATTCATTGTAAGTAATAGATGCTTGAATGTTTGATTTAGCTAGTGAGTAATTTGATAAATGAATTTGTATTCGAGAATTGGTGTACTCTTGCCCTTCAATATCTCAAACACTGATATCTCGATTACCTTGGATGTCTTGAAGCAACTGTACTGTCCTAATAAAACTTACTGTATAAATGATAGAAATAAACCGTTATCTTGAACACTGTAAGCTTGAATACCCCAGTTATCTTGAAATGGAATTGCTGTCCCATGTTTTAAAATCACCTGCATTTCCCCAAAGTCATGGTAATTTAATTTTAGCAGTTTTAGTGAAGTTTTGTTTTAATGAACTGTGTTTCACAGGCTGTAGAGGTTCACTGTATCCATGTTTTACTGTATAATGAAGTTTTGTGTTTTACAGGCTCCGGAAGTTTGCTATAACCGTGTTTTACTGTATTAAATGAAAGACAGTTAAGTTTGACATGGAGCATTCAGATTACAATTCATGTCATGTTTCTATTGAATTTTTTCTTTTTTTTAGTGGCAGATAGAGTTTTGCGAAAGGAAGATCACATTTTGGAAGGGGTCAAGTTAGAGGTCAAGGAGTGTGTTCAAAGACGGAACGCCACACAGCCTACATTTTATAAAAATAAAGTGTTCGTTTCAGGTAAGAAAACTTTAGGCATAGTTTATTTGGTTTATAGTTGATATCAATATCACAGTGTACAGAAAAATAAATTCAATATTTATAAAAAAGAAGAAAAAAAAGTTACATTTAATACTATCTATACACTTCATGCATTTACACAGTGACTGGTTTGCAGTGTAAATGTTTGTGAGGAGGTGTTACCAATGAAATTTTGTAGCAGGAAAATGAAATTCTGTCATACAACATGTCAACAACAATTTGCTAGTATGTGCTTTATTGTCAACATCTAGCAATGTCAGCGGGCATGATACTGCACCGGTAGGAATATTTGTATTGGGGGTGGGGTGGGGGTGGGGTGCATTCACACCCCTTTGCAAAAAGCAGAATGCATTATTAAAGTCAGATTTCACTCTGAACATTGACTCTCAATTTGCAGTTTATATCAAATATAGATTCTTTTTAAATCTGTAGAAAATTTGCCGGAGATGCAATTGATACAGATTTTATTTATCCATGTCCATTGTTGACTTATATAATACAGTATATATGTAGGATTCCAAAGTGCGATGGGACTCCAAAGTGCGATGATCACGCCAAAGTGCGATGGTCTGCGCCAAACCCCGATGGTCTGACACGCCAAAATACGATAGTTCTCAATCATGCCCGAAAGTGTGATGGTCTGACATGCTAAAGTGCGATGGTTCTTAATAATACCCCAAAGTGTGATGGTCTGACACGCTTAAGTCCGATGGTCTTTAATCATGCACCAAAGCAAGATAAAGCTAATAAAAAGTACTCCAGAGATTACATGGGAGTCCCGAGTTCTCTCATGACCAACGTAGTTTTGGATTGGGGTCATTCATCTCCCTTTTCTTTAGTTTATCCCTGAAAAATATTCGTCGGGCAAACTGACGTTAGATTTCTTTGGATGAATTGTGAGAGACGTCATAATAACGTGACATCACAAACGATTACCCACACCATCGGCACTTTGGAAGTAACTGTAAACCATCGCACTTGGATGTAACGTGTAACATCGCCACTTTGGCATCCGTATCATCAACAAACATCGCAACTTTGGCGCAAACCTCGCACTTTTGGGCGACCAATTCGCAATTTGGGGTACCATCGCTCTTTGAGTCTTACATATATATTAACCAAGCCCATACACAGGGCGGGGTGTGTATTCACACCCCCTGCCAAAAGCAAAATGTACTATGAAAATCGGATTTCACTCTGAACATTGATGATTAATTTTAAAACTTGCCTAAAATCCTAATCCTTCTCCACAAAAGTCTGGGTAAAGGCCTATCAATGAATTTTCAAATTTATAAATACCTACCCATGAGTTAATTTTGTACAATTTTTTTTAATAAGTTGATGTGTTTGAAAAACAGATGCCACTTTTTCTTTTTTTCTTTTCATTTTCCACATTAGTTGAGTACAGACTCCTATAGAAAAACCAAGAAGTTGTAAGCTAATCTAATAACCATGATTTTATGTGTACACATGGTATTATAATTAGGAATTGATCCCAAGACAACGCAAGACGGACTGGAGAACTATTTATCTAATCGTGCTAATGTCCGGGTCAGCGACACAGTACGAGGAGAGGACGATTCCAGAGCTGTCGTACTTTTGCCTCAGATTATAGGTATTGTTTATTCATTTACTTTGACTCAGATATAGGTATGTTGGATTTAATCATTTACGTGATCAGATATAGGTATGTGGTTTATCATTACGTGATCAGTATAGGTATCTGGTTTATCATTACATGACTCCCCCCCCCCCCCTGATAAATACGTGGTTTATTGTTAAGTGACTCAGATATAGATGGGTTTATCATTATGGACTCAGATATTAGGTACGTGGTTTATCATACATGACTCAAGATATAGTACGTGGTTTTATCATTACATGACTCAGATATAGGGATGTGGTTTTATCGTTATGTGACTCAGATATAGCGTAGTGGTTTATCATTATGGACTCAGATATAGGTATGTGCGTTTATCATTATGTGACTCAGATATAGGTAATGTGGTTTATCATTAACGTGGAAACTCAGATATAGGATGGTTTATCATTATGTGATCAGATATAGGTATGTGGTTTATCATTATGTGACTCAGATATAGGTATGTGGTTTAATCATTACGTGACCAGTATAGTTGTGGTTTATCATTATGTGACTCAGATATAGGTATGTGGTTTATCATTACGTGGACTCAGATATAGGTTGTTGGTTTATTCATTATGTGGACTCAGATATAGGTATGGTGGTTTTCATTATGTGACTCAGATATAGAGTACGTGGTTTATCATGTATGACTCAGATATGAGGTTACGTGGCTATTATCAATGATCAAGATATAGCGTACGGTGGTTTTATCATTACCATGACTCAGAGTTAGTATGTGGTTTATCATTATGCTGACTCAGAATATAGGTTACTGGGTTTATCATTATGTGGACTCAGATATAGTATGTGGTTACAATTAGTGACTCGATATAGGGTAGTGTGGTTTATCGATTACGTGACTCGAGATACTAGGTACGTGGTATTATCAAGTACGTGACTCAGAAATATGGTCACTGTGGTTTATCATTAGTAACTCAGAATAGGTAGGTTGCGTTTATACATTACGTACTCAGTTAGTATGGTTACCATTAGTACTAGATATAGGTATGTGGTTTATCATACGTGACTCAAATGATTAGGTATCTTGGTTTATCATTACTATGACTCAGATATAGGTATGTGGTTTATACGTTTACTGTGAACTCAGATATAGGTATGGTTTAATCGATCATACGTGACTCAGATATAGGTATGTGGTTTATCGTTATGTGTGACTCAGAATATAGGATCTGGTTTTACATTACGTAACTCAGATATAGGTATTTGTTATCGTTATGTGACTCAATATAGTTATGTGGTTTATCATTACGTGACTCAGATATTAGGTATGTGGTTTATCGTACATGACTCAGATATAGGTATGTGGTTATCATTTAGTGACTCAGATAATTAGGTATGTGTTTATCGTTATATGACTGCAGATATAGGTATGTGGTTTATCATTAACGTAACTCAGATATAGGTATGTGTTTATCATTACGTGATTCAGATATAGGTTACAGGTTTATCATTACAGATCAGATATAGGTATTGGTTTATCATTACGTGACTCAGATATAGGTACGTGGTTTATCATTACATGACTCAGATATAGGTACGTGGTTTATTGTTAAGTGACTCAGATATAGGTATGTGGTTTATCAT
>CAJDSM010024231.1:588-10679 GCA_903981925.1 Ostrea lurida | reverse complement strand
ACTACCACACAGCCCAACGCTCCACCAATAATGTTTAAACCGAGAAGAATTCTGGTTGTGAATGGAATTATCCTTAAATGTTAAAAGTCTGAGATCTCAGTCTGATCTATGTTAGTATCATAATTATATTTTAGGACTTCACAATGGGTTAGCCAAGTTTGTTCGTGAATGAGGTATCAAACAGAGATATATTTAGGTAGTCTCCGCCAAGATGCTTTGAGTTAGCAGGTATCATTATGACGACTACGGTTTCTTGATAGGGCGTTAAAATTCATATTTAAATCATTATTCTTTTTCCCCAATTTTTAATTTTCAAGAGTGTCTCATACAAATGCCTTGACTCAAGGAAGCATTTTCCTAAGTGGTACAGTAGGAAAAAGATGGGTGAGTTTAAAAACCAGGAAGCGATGATTTTTCGGCTCTAAATCTGGACATTCTGTCGACGTACACAAACTAGACTCGTTAATAGTTCCCGGTTTATAGGTGTTACAAACCTGACTGGCCTTGAGACTGTAATTGTATACGTGCGGACTGGGCCCGGCAAGGGGCCTTGCCACACTCCGGTTTCCTGGCGGTCGCAGATAATGGGACGTGTGGTGTCCGACCGCCGGAACTCCCCTGAAGAGCGGGGGAGCGGGTCTTCGGTGAAAGTCGGGAGAATGGGATGGTCCTCGGCGTGGAGTCGGGATCACGCCGACGGATAATAGTTTTAACTCTTATTTGTGTGTGCGCGAGGTGGTTAAATACGCTGGTGGGGAGGTTCTCCAGCAACGGGAAGGGCCAGAGCGCAAAATATTTATGGTGTGGCAGTTTCATTATTTGTCCACACTTTATAAAATAAGACAGATTCACATTGTGTTAGTTTAATGGCAATTGGATTAAAGTTCAGAATAGAGTTCAAAATATATGTGTCATGCGGAGGTCTGGGGAGAAGTATTGAATAACGTGGTGTGCAATTGGTCAATTGTGGCAACCGGAAGTAGTAGGTGCGAGTTTCGTTTGGTAGATACATGTAGGGCACATGGTGAGCTTTGTTCAAGTATTATACAGTTGTGGAGTGCCTGGTGCTTGTGCGGGTCCATTAAGAGCAAGGGAGAAGTATTTTAGTCCTCGGGCTTCGGGCCGTTGATAGCCTTGATGCCTGGGTCGCTTGTGTGTGGGTTTAAGAAGGCGACCTGAGGAGCAAGACCCAACGGTTCGCTTGGTGGTGCCTAGTGAGGGACAGGGTGTGGGCGTGTGAGTACGGCATAAATTGGAGAAGACTGGAGGAGGGGTGTGGGTTGTTGATGGAGTAGATCACAATTGTAAAGAGAAAAAATTGTATCCGTGAAAGATCGAACTCGGTTATTTAATATAATAAAAATATTTGGATATTAAAGTTCACAGCCTTTATCCAATTATTACGCCACGTCGCAACATTCAAACGTTGCAGGGAAACTTACGTGCAGATGAAGTTGAAAAGGAGAAGTAACGAAATCGTTGTCGAGTTTTAGAGAGGTTTAAAAACAATGCACTATTGTCGTGAAAACCGGAGAAAATTATTCAGAAAGCGACAAATTTTCTTAGTGGAATTCTCAAAGAGGACATTTTTTCACTTTATACTCAAATTTAAAAAATTTTTTGTTGTCTAATATCATATTGTCTAGGCAGTTTTTTCTTACACATATACGGGATTCCCCGGTAATTTTGAAGCAAAAATCCATAAATCGCTTCGCTGCATGATTTCAACTTAAATTTATTTTGAAACTTATATCTCTTGTCAATGGTACACACCTGTTTTAGGTTATTGTCTTATATTTTGGAATTCGAGAGACAATAAGACTGTTGGTTCACTGGTTTTACATGTTACTTAAAATATAGGTAACATGGAATATATACTTGTAAATTTAATTATCGAATGCTGTGCTATCACACCGTAGAACAGCCAAATATTATGGAGAAAATATATCACCAGGATCACATGCAAACACCTTCTAAGAGACACACAGTCTGAGCGAACAAAAAACAATCCTGGCTTTGGTGGGTTGATGTAAATATACAAGAGCCTGGTGCTCATGTTTCTGTTTTAGCATAGATCATATAGCCTCAATAGAAGAAAATGGAGCGACAGAAATCTTTAGATGTGTGTTGTAACAAGAAATGAACTCTGTTAACTTGAATTTAATTAATTGTATCTCGCTAAAATTAAATGATACGTTTTACTAAGCATAAATTTTAACATGTGTAAAAAAAACATGGCACGAAGCATTGTGGTAATAAGAAGAATCTCAATCTGTTAATTAACTGGGAAAAACAAAACTTGAACATTCAAAGTTAGTTTTATAGAGGTTAGAATCATTTACGCAAATACAATTAAGGAGCTCTCACATACTAAAATTAATTAAAGGGGTCTATGTAGAGTAACGACGGAAATATTTTGTGGAAAACTCCTTTTTCTAGCCTTCAATATACAAAAATATTCCGGATTAAGAATAGTTATATAGTACATGAATTTTGATTCAGATTATCATTTCAAGTTAACCATCTTTATTGCCAAAATGATTTGTGAAAGATGAGCCACAAGAAAGGGGGGGGGGGGCCTAAATGCACGTAAATAGAATTGAACGGGTTGGCGATGAGAAATGTGAAATTATGGGGCGTGATTTTGCAGATTGTGTGTGCAACTCAAGTTCAATCTTTTGGATCTTCGTTGCTCTTGTAAGCACTGGTAAATTTAAAAAAGTATGAGAGCCTGATATTGGCGAAAATTAAAGAAAGAAGGTGGCACGTATCCCCTAAACATCACACATGTAAACGAAGAGCTCTGAAGGAATGTTGTAATCATTATAAATTAAACTTTCCGCATCCAATGATAATCGACATTTTTGAGATATCCTGAAAAGTCTTAAATTTTGTAAATATAGAGTATTGCAAGCCCTTATTCAAAAGAGGCCGAAAATTCAAGGCTCCCTCCAAAGTTACCCCCAAACCAAAAACAGATCAAATTATATTTTGAGGAGGAGGAAAGCGATATTTATCTTAGGCAAAATTGCGAGATTTAATATTTAAAATGTACAGGAGTTGAATAGAGAATCGAGGACACTATTAAACTATAGGTGCATTTTTCAGGGGCGATGCAATGTAATCCCGCCTCCCTTGTGGGTAAAAAGGTCCCCTGAGACTTGCACAACAACACGGATCATGGGATAAAAATGATAAAGAGCAAATTGCGTACAAGTAAGCCATATGGGGGACGTCTAAGTAATGTGAAACCTCCTGTGCAGTCTTATCATGGCCAAGACACATTTCTGTGAACACTGTAGTTCCACTCTTAAAGCTCACGGAAAATAACAATAAGAGCATATATTCGGAGATATTTAAAGCCGTTAACAGTTCACAATCTATTTAGTGGAGAATGCCAAACCTTAATTATCGGAGGGTCCTGAATCATGGACAAGAAACAAAAGGAGTACAACAAACAGCAATAACACTTTAGGAGCATATTCACTATATGAAAAATGAATCACACAGATTGTGTTGATTTGCAAAACACAGTAAGCAACATAAGGCAATGCTAATGAAAATGATCAGCGCGCGGGACACACGAACACGGATTTCCTCACGCTTGATAAATAGAAACCGAGTATCGGAGAAGGTTGGATTAATGGACTATGTACAAATTAGATATGGAATCCATGGCATGAAAAGACCCACAAGAATATTTGCAATATTGCGGTACTAGGATCACTCACCACGAGGAAAGGAAGAAAATTTGTGGCAGAGTATTAAAGAGAAAGCTCAGCCTGTAGAGACAGAGAGAATGAAAGTATTAATTGATGGACTTGGGTTTCAGTGTTACCAAGATCCTAAGCAGACAGTATCAGAAGAGGAATGGTTAAGAACCTCAATCGAGGGCTTTCTTTGTGAAAAAAATAAGTCGGCGCCAATACTGGCGAATTAGACGATATGTAGTCCTTGGACCATATTTTCCAAAAAAGTTAAAGTAAAGACCTAACAGGGAGCCTAAAATCATCTACTATTTACATTTTCGCTAATTTGTGCAGGGGTGCGACTGGACATATGGATTCGATCACATGACTAGCTACTATTTGACTAATAACATCGGTTTGTGCAACTAGATTCAGGAGTAGGACAGGGACCCGTGGCTAGTATACATACTATAGAAAATTTACTCAGGTTTGTGCACCAGTTGCCCCTCCAGTCTAGAAGCTCTTTATCCTACTTACGGTCATCTAATTGAACATTTAGTATGGTGTAATTAGAGTCCACCATGTAGCAAAATAATATAATCAACATGGTGACCCTTATTGCACAAATAAGTCCTTTTTCGAGTCCCGTCGTCCCGTGCGACGATGGCGTCGTCCAGTTAACAATTATATGTTTGATTAACGAACTAGTCCAATTCTTTTTTTACCAAAAATTGGCAAGAATGCATCTTTGGACATCTAGGGGGCACGATAAAATTGGTAAAATTTCAGGTCCTCTTGCACCCCTGGGGCCCTGTGGGTGGGGCAAAAAAATCATGCAAAAAGTGACACAATTGTTCAAAAACCTCTTCATTAAAACAACCGCACATGTCTGACGAGAAAAGCCAAATGCATAGTGAATGGAGCATGAAGCCATAAGTAATCATGTTAGAGTAAGCCTTACCTACAATTAAAATGGTTGTGTTCCCAATGGGCTGGTAGGGTTCTGAACCCCAGCGGCGGGGCCAAACTTGATACATATGTGTTATGTGTAAAACAATTGAAAAAGACAACTTCTTTAATGCTATTGAATTCAAGTGAAACTAAAATAAATTATATTTATGACCCATGAAAGGGAGTCCTTTTATTCAATAAATCTGGTAATTTTACCTACTGACCCTAAGGTAGGGGTTCTAAGTTATAGCGCTAGGAGTTGGAACCAGTAATGGTCATTGATGAAATGTGCTAAAACAATTGAACATTTTATCAGACTTCTACTTGAACTACACATCCAGCCCAATTCTGTTCAAATTTGCATTGAGGGCAATATTTGGGACAAGGAGGGCACATCTAATTGTTAAGTTTCAGGTCTATATTGCATCTCCCTGGGCCTTGGGTGTGGTGGGCAAAAACTGCCTCCAAACATGACCAATTATTCAAAAATCTTCTTCTTTAAAGCCGCACATGTCTGAGAGAAACAAATGATATTGGATGTAGAGCAGGAAGGTCTTTACCAAATTATAAATTTGAGTGATCCCCGGGGTAGGGGTTTCCTGACCCCAGGGCGGGGCCAAACCATGGTACAATAGTGTTTATATGTAAAAACATTTGAAAAATCATCTTCTTAAGCTATTGATATTAATGTGAAACTAAATGGATATTTGAATGAGTAGGGAGCCTTCCTATCCCAAAAATTGTAAATTTCATGATCCTAGGGTAGGGGTTTAGTATCTAGGCGTGGGGCCAAAATGGTCATTGATGAAATGTGTTAACAATTGAACATTTTAACTTCTGATAACCACCACATTCCAATTTTTTTCAAAATTGGCATGAAGCATATTCTTCTTCTTTTTACAACCCGCACATGTTTGAGAGAAACCAAATGCATAGTAGTAGAATCAGGAAGACCTTTATTCTGTCAAAAATTGTATAATTTGGTGTTATTCCGCTCGGGTATTCGACCGTGAAGTATAGGGATTCTCGACCGGGGGGGGGGTGGGCAAACTTGGATACATAGTGTTTATATGGTAAAACATTTGATAGGATCATTTTCAATGCTATTGATATTGAATGTGAAATGCGTTAATCATGAATAATTGGAATGAAGAGAGGGAACCTTTAGTTCATAATATATATCACTATTATGAGTAATCAAACGGGAACCTCTCGGTCATCTTAGTTCTCTCATACCGTTTCAGTGGAAATGGTTGACAAGTGGGACAGAAC
This sequence comes from Ostrea lurida, assembly GCA_903981925.1. Lineage (NCBI taxonomy): Eukaryota > Metazoa > Mollusca > Bivalvia > Ostreida > Ostreidae > Ostrea > Ostrea lurida. The sequence continues at coordinate 4,767 of CAJDSM010024231.1, read as the reverse complement.
AATAGTTGGGGGGCGGGTCTGGAATCGAGGTTGTCTGTCCATCCGTCTGGTTAAGACTGAGTCGGGTTCCCGAGACTTTTAGTGTAGCCTTTCCACCTCAGATGTCACCATATCATGCATATGGGTCTACACCCATGGACAAAGGGTTTTTTCCTATTGAATTTTCGGGTGTCAAAAGGGCAAGAGTCAAGGCACACTAGACATCGAAAGTAGCGATATTGTGTCTGGCTCAAGAGCATTATCCCATGTCTGTCTAGAGTCACTTATTCAATCATTATGGACAGCTCATGTGAGATACAGACTATAATTCCCTTTTTAATTTGGGTCAAAAGGCTCAAAGTCTGCAACTGCGGACACAAAGTACAATATGTTTCCGGGTTCCAGAGGCATTATCCTTGTCTACTAGAGTCAACTATATATCTAATATGATACTACTCATGAGACGAAGATGGTTCTTTTATTGATTGGGTCCAAAGGTCAAGCTCACTGGACCATTAAAGTAGACAAATATGGTTTTCATTTAATATTCTTGAACAATCGTGTGTAGATGAAACTGATAATCTTCTTGTGTATATGAATAGGGAATCATATGCATATATTGAAAAGATTTAACATGTGAATAAAATACTCTGTCATTGAAGACTTAAAGAAATGCAATATGAATGACTCCCTGTGTGGGCTTGATAGCTATGATACTCAGGTGACCGTTAAGGCCGGCGGGCCTCTTGTTTTTTTGTGGGTTTTTTTTTTTAGATATATGCGGTTGTAGAGAAGGTTTTTGACAGTGTATGTCATGGCCATGGAATCTTGAAATTTATATCACCCATGTACCAAATAATTCCAAAGGAACTGGAATGGTAGTTATCAAGAAGTTAAAAAAACCCAGGTTAAATCACTGATCATCTTGACCCATCCTGATACCAAATATTATGAAATTTACAATTTTGGTCAAAGGTTATATGTTTTAATCAATAGTATTTAAAGGGGCATGGACACGTTTTGAGCTAAAAATGTTTAGGTTTTCGATTTCCATTTTTAATGTTTACAATGCTCAATTATGGTATTTCTAATGGTCAGCAAAAATTTGAACGTCATTTGTTGAGTTTCAAGTGAGATAGAGCACTTACAATTCTTTACAATGTAAACAAGGCTCGAGTCTTGTTTACTTTTACATAAAGAATGCTTCACGAAAGATGCCACGTTCAAACAAAATTAGATGCGAAAACAATAGAAACTATTTAATTGTGTTCAGAATGAACTTGTAATTTGAAAAAATCTGCTTTAAAATGGAACGTATACTAGCATATTCATATAGTAGAAACAAACATGGATCGAGGCTTGTTTACATAGCAAAGAATTGTAAAATGCCTGTAATCTCACTTATAACTCAACAAATGACGTTCAAATTTTTACTGATCATTAGAAATACTAAGTGAGCATTGTAAACATTAAAAATGAAAATCTAAAACACTTTTACTTGAAACGTGCCCATGCCCCTTTAAAAAAGGTTTTTTAAATGATCTTTGCCAAGTTTGGCCCCACCCTGTAGTCCGAACTTCTAACCCGGGGATCATGAAATTTACAATTTTGTTAGAGACATTTAGTTTTCTTATACAGATGCTTGGTTGTAGAGATTTTCTCATGATAAGGCGAGATTCACCAGTGACAATATTAGTTTTAATTTCAAGTCATCACATGCTTGTCTACTAGACAGCATAAATTATTTCTTTGAAAGTCAAAAGAATGGAAGTTAGTGATTTCCCAATTAGGAATTGGCAGGTTTAAACGAGAACGTGTTCTCTACATTAATGAATCACTTTTTGAACATGGACTGCTATTTATTAATAATTCCTGTACGGAATTATTTTTAATTAGTACAATGTTGAGAATTTAAAACAACGATAATTAACCATTAAAAACAAAAACAAAACCGCGTCGTTAACATATTATACCGACAACAGATGCAGACGTGAGACTATAGTGTTAGTGCCAATGTATGAAAACGGCTCATCTACATGTAACATGAATGGTATTGCATGTGATGTGAATACATCAAACTTAATTTGACACAAATTTGACACACAGGATACTTTATCTGTAGTATATGGAGCTCAATGCTGTTGAGGTATTGCACAAAATGGGTTTTCCATAGAAGTATGAAAAAACGAGGATATGTTTATTCATAAATAATTACGTTTCTTTCGTTTAATAGATTCCTGACGTCTTGGATTTATCCTTTAACATTATAAGCGATTTTCCTTCCGTACTTTGTACATGATATCGGATCACAGCAGCGGGATCAATTTGTTTGACAGAAAATAAACACGGCGAGCAAGATCCACATAAAGGGCAGTATCATGAACCATCAAGCTTCGACGATATTTATGGAAACTACGAAATATGTATTCTACAGTATTTTGTTTCATACTACTACGTAAGCATTATTGAAGTAAAAGAGTCGCGTATTAAGAGTTTTCATAGCGATAAATTACGTTTTTATCTAATTATCTATTGTGAGTCAATTAAAAGCCTGCTAATTTATAGAATGTTAATGAACATGCACTCTTGATAGGAAAACAATGAATAGTGATACATGCATGAATTGGCGGGGGTTATAAATTATCTTGATCTACATGTATATGTCAAATCTGCAACAAGATTATAAATCACTTATATGTTTGACAATTTCAGGCAATACTCCTGGATCAAGCCAAGATTTGGAAGCACTCTATCTAAGTCAAATGACATACATGTATTTCCACATGAAAACACCTATTTTGAATTATTCTTACATGCAATTATTTCTCCACGAAGGAAACCATGAAAGGCTATTGATAAAGTTTTGTGGGAGACAGTGTAGATTTTTCTCACGTATAAATCATACTGGTAATTGAATACAAAATTACATATAGGTGTTATTTCAGATATCAGCTTTTTAAATGGATACCATCTTCGCGGCGGTGGCTCAGTCGGTAGAGCGTTCGCCTCGCAAGGGCGGAAGGTTGGGGTTCGAATCCCGCCGCGACAGACCTAAGTCGTTAACACAGGTAGTGACAGTTCCACTGCCCGCACCAACCTCCAACCCAGGTGTGAATGTCACGGGTCCTCGGAGATGACCTTAAAAAAGGATTGTCCCGTGTTCGCAGCAGGTGTGTGGCACGCTAAAGAACCCTCACTGGCTAAAGCCATGAGTGCTAAGCATAGGCCTAATTTGCAGCCCTTCACCGGCAATGGTGACGTCTCAATATGATGTGAAACTATTCTCGACGGGACGAAAAACAACAAATAATCAATCAATCAATCTAACCATCTTCGCACAAGCCAAATGTCCGATTCGCTTACTCTCATCTCCCCCCTCGGCAGATTCTAGTCCGCGACTGAATTGCCACCTAAACGCGGACAATGCGAGTTATCGTTCGTTGTACGGAAACAAAAGCTAGGCAGTCAGATTAGTGTGTGATGTTTACAAAATGGAGTTGGATCGGATGACAAGAGCAAGAAATCATGAAGAAAAAAAATTGGGTATACAGTTTTTAAGACAAAATCAAAGTAGATGGCCATCAATGCGGTTTGTGAAACTCAACCAGAAACAGTATGAAATGGCGCTATTGTATAAGGGCATGCCTTGGAAGTGCTCAAACGGCTCCGCGATATTGGAAACTCGCTCCTTAAAATCTGCCAAGGGGAGGGAGATCGAGAGGTAGCGATCGGACACTTGGCTTGCGAAGATGAATGGATTCATGCAATCATGAAAATTACTCAAATCTGCTCATCAATCACGTGATGCAAACAAACACAACAACTGTTACGGAACACGCATTGTATTCTTTACTTAATTGAACAGCTGTTCGGAGAGTACAAGTATAGATTTGTTTATCATCACACCAATAGTCCAACATTAAGTACACCTTTCCGTATGTAACCACGCAGCAAGGAAAAAGATGAAATCAGCTGATGTTGTTCTATTTCAAATTTGATAATTCAAAGAAGGCATTGACCTAAAAGAAAACAAATTACAAATTAGAGAAAAAGTACAATTTTACACTTCGGATTACACAAATCGTTGACAAGTTACCAAAAATACAGCACACATTAGTAATGGAAAAAGAATACGTTCGATACGAAATTAACCTTTGAACTCGCGAACTATTCTAAAATTACTCAAACAAATTTAACTGC
>CAJDSM010024230.1:0-10822 GCA_903981925.1 Ostrea lurida | reverse complement strand
AATATATTGACTTGCAACTAACTCCCCATTTCCTATGCATAAAATGATTAGGTGGTCGTAACACAAAGTTTGCTCAAGTCTTGCATCATCATTTTTCCTTGTCTTGAGTTAAAGATCATACTATGGAAACTAGAAGCTTGCTAAGCTATTAACAAAATTCAAACAGAATCAAGTGTTCAGAAAGTTTATATTTGCGTAAGTTGATTTTATATTCTACTTCTCATGAAATAAATGTTTGTTGAATATTTTGCACACCACAAACATAGTATTGATATCTACTCTCTTGATTAAAACTGGCAAAGACAATATTCTTGTGCTGTTTGATAAAGGATACACAGTGAACTATTATTTGTTCATCAAAACTTGCTATCGCACTAAATCAGAATTTTCATTTAATTTATCCCAAAGCAGGTAGTTTCACTAAATCTGGATCAATGGAACTTTCGTGGGACTTTATGGACCAATACTGCTTTAGTTTAAATCAGCACAAAATGATTTAATACCTAATCATGAAAGATAACAAGTCCATATGTAAAAAAAAAACCAACAAAAAAAAAAACAAACCCAACACAGAATCATAAAAAATTACACTGAGTATTCGTCCTATTTGTGAGGCGCCCCTGCCCCTTATGAGCGCGCCCCGGGGATCCTCTTCCCCAATCCTCCAATGACGATAGGTCCCCCCTCCTTCCAGTAAATACGTTAAGTTACGGGCGCAGGGCTTTTGATTTTCTGTGCAATCTTTGGTATGCATTCTAATTTTTCACCGTAATACAGGGTATTACGATCTAAAGTTCTATACGCCATGATGTTGGCAATAATTGGTCATGCAGTTAAAAATGTATGGTTTCAATCAATAGATTTAATGGTTTAGCACACAATTAAAGTTGTTTGACAAAATATCACCGTTTTCACAACAGACGGAACGCTCTAAATAAACCGCCTACGCCTTTTTCTAATTTTCTAAGCGCTACGCGGGTGTCGCTAAGTAGGAACGAATACGGGTATAGCTTGATTTTCCAAACAATTAATTTCAATTAATAAACACTTAAAGACACGGCGGTATTTGATACCTTATACAACTGAGCAACACAGGTAATTATCACAGCTTTGATTGCTATGTGGACTAACTTAAAGCATATCACCACCCTACACCATACAGACAACGCCTACCCAATCCCCAAAAGAAAGATTACATTTAATACTTCATTATAAACATTCACACTCTATAACAATTGCACTTCCTTTTTTCTGCACTTTTCAATGATAGCAGTTCAAACCCTTGGCAAAGTTAAACTAAGGAAACTAAAAAGTCAACTTTTAATAAGAATATCTCTGCTTGTTAATCTTGTATTCCATAAAACATTTTATATTACCGGTATATACTAACATGGACATGGCTTAACAAGCTTTTAAGTTACATCAAAGTTGGACTTACATGGATCTAAAGATGGCATTTATGTCTCACTTGTGCCCATATTGGAATTAACTTTTGAGCAAGCTTTATGTTGCGATCCCCAGATAAAATACTGCATGCACTCTGTGATTCCTTAACAGTGACACATTTTCCTAAAGAGAGTTTAGATGATCTGTGAAAATGTCAGGGTTTCCATGGTGATAGAAACTAGAACAGAGGATCCATTTTGTGTACTCAGGATTGGCTAACTGTCCAGACATCATCAATGTTTTATTTCATTGGGATAACAGTATTCATGATGTCCTTACAACATTTTTTTTTTATCGAACATTTCTTTCTTTTTTTTTTTTTATCAAAACTTGACATTAGTTATCAAGGGGCATATCTGTTTGTAATAGAAGATATGTAGAAAAGGAAGGACAATACCTTTAAATCTGACTATATTCATGATAGTATTAATTTCATACATGATATTCTTTCTGTTAGTTATTCCAATTTGTGCTTGTATACAAGAAATGCCTTTGTATATATTATGGAAGTAATTAAAACTATAAGATAAGAATTTAATGGTGATTTCCTCTGGAGATAATTCAGTAAGACAAAGAATGAAATGGATGAGAATGATTATTGTGATGTTTCAGTTCGAGGAGAACGAAAAGAAAAGGATGAAGGCGGAGCAACAGCGACAGGAGCAGAAGCACAAGAAGCAGTGGGAGGAGCTTGTCTACCGCAACGAGACGAGTCCCCGGGACTCGAGCAATTACAGGTAGGGACAGGGAATCATGTAGCTTGTCTGACCACAACGAGGTGAGCTCGGAGCAGTTACAGGTTAGGGACAGGTATCAATGTACTTGTTACCACAACGAGACAAGTCTCCGGGAGCTCGAGCAGTTACAGTAGGGGACAGGTACATGTAAGCTTGCTTACCACAACGAGGCGAGCTCGAGCAAGTTACAGGGAAGGGACAAGGTATCATGTAGCTTGTTACCACAACGAGGTAGCTCGAGCAGTTACAGGTAGGGGACAGGGTATCAGTAGCTTGTCTACACAAACGGAGACGAGTCTCGGGAGCTCGAGAATTACAGGTAGGGGACAGGGGATCATCGTAGATTGTCTAACCACAACGAGGGCGAGCTCGAGCAGTTACAGGTAGGGACAGGTATTCATGTAACTTGTGTACCACAACGGAACAGTTCTCCGGAGCTCGAGCAGTTACAGGTAGGGGAACGGTATCATGTAGCTTGTCTACCACAACGAGGCGAGCTCGAGCAGTTACAGGTAGGGGACAGGGATCATGTAGCTTGTCTACCAACGGGGAGGTCGAGCGCAGTTACAGGTAGGGGACAGGGTATCATGTAGCTTGTTACCAAACGAGGCGAGCTCGACAGTTACAGGTAGGGACAGGTATCTGTAGCTTGTCTACCACAACGAGGCGAGCTCGAAGCAGTTAGAGGTAGGGGACAAGTATCATGTAGCTTGTCTACCGCAACGAGAACGAGTCTCCGTGGACTTGAGCAGTTACAGGTAGGGGACAGGGTATCATGTGCTGTGTCTACGCAACGAGACTATCTCCGTGAGATCGGAAGCAGGTTAAAGTTACAGGTAGGGGACAGGGTATCATGTAGTCTGTCACTTTGTCCAGAGAACATATAATAACACCTACGTAGGTAGACAAATCGCCATTTACATTGCTTAAAGGACAGGTGCCACAAACTCCTGCCCTCATCTCAGGCATAGAGTTTGAACAAGATGTAGTACAGCAAGTTTGTACAGAAATAATGGGATTTAGATTTTGTACATTCTGTATATGTGAGCATGCTATATACATGTATGTATTTAATATTTCAGTGGGAGTAAAATTTTAGAAGCTTCGGCAATGAAGCAAAAGTGCAAACTTACAGTTGCGCTAGAATATAATGACATTCGTTGTTTATCCATTATCATACATAGGTGTAGCAAATTATGACCATTAATTAATGCATTATCTTTGACTGTACCAAATCGTAAATACATTATAGTAAGTATACCTACAGTGGTATAAATACCATAATTATCAGGCTGTAACTTAATGTTAAACAATTTATTCTTCATGATATTAGTAAGACAGTAAAGATTTGATAATCAGAAGGTTTTCATGTAGCAGATATATATTTGTCAATGAATCCATTGGGTAGCTATGGTTAAGATTGAGTTAAATTAAGTGATATTATAACATTTGAATTTGATTATGTTTATACACAGACAATGTGTATGATTCAGTAGTGTAAAACAAACCTGTACTTTGAATGCAGGCAGAGAAGAGGAAGATGCTGATGGAGCAAGAGACACAGAAAATACGGGAACTGGATGAACAGTACGCCAACGAATTACGAGAATGGAAGCAACAATTGGTGCCAAGGAAGCAGGTAAGGTCATAGGTCAAACTACGGATTAGCAAACCAGAACATAGTGCTGGGTGGAGGATCTATATGTAGAATGTAGGCATAGTGTTTTCAACATTTTTTTTTCTTCTTGTAAAAACATGTCATTAACAGAGAACTTATAAATTTGTTGCTTTCATTTCTTCTTTTAAATTTCATGCATCATTATTCATAGATAAAATCATCTTAAAAATTGTTTCTCTTCATTGCCATTGAATCCCTTTACATTAGTTTATACACTACTTTGCCCAGTTTTTAGCCAAATGGTCACAGACACCTGATTGTGTGAGTATCCCGGGAATGAGGTGTGTTCTCATAATGTCATCATATTGTCATTTGGTTGGCTTCATCTGTTGTTCATGATTTGTATGAAGATCTTTAAAAATTCGCTCTATTTATGTGGATTGTAATAACGAAACATCACTTCAATTATTGTATATGTACTTAATTTTCCCTTCCAACATTTGGCATATATGTGTTCAATGGATATATCAAGTTAATACCCTGTCTTATTATTATGACAGTGTGATGGACTGCTTGCTATGTACAAGACTGATTAGTTGAAGTGCGACCAGGGAATAGACTCTGTGGTTGTTGTTGATTGGTTGTTGTCAGAATGACCTTGATGGTTATGAACAGAAAACAAGTCAATATGGATCTCTTTGTTATTCTGCATGCTGGAAGAGTCTGGTCTGGCTTTAGCCTGTAGTGTTAGAAAGTATTTGCAAAAAATAAAAACAAGCAGTTTTCTGAGAATTCATACACAGGACAAAGACAATGATGTCAAACTTTTTCAAATTCTATTAACAGGAACAATGTGAATTTTTCAAGTTTTACACATGTATGAGAATATTTTTTTTTAATAACAATGTCACACATGCATGCGTTCATTTTTAAATATACAATATTCCCATTGGCAGGAGCACTTAGCGGTGTTAGAGGTGAAATCTGAGATCGGGATTTATAGGCGTTCAACATCTCGACAACGAGGGACGACTCGCAAAATCTTGTCTGCCTCTGATAAACCCAATGTTCTTAGTGCTATATTTTGAGTAAGCTCACAGAGCCACGTACAGACATATAGGACCAGTAGCATGAAAATGTGTATTGTGTATCACAATTATTTCCTTTTATAGATAAGGTTTCCTTTATGTTGACAGTTACGTTTGTTTGCAGACATACAAATCACTCCGAGCTGTCTCACTTCATATCGAGACTCAAATCAATCTTTCTCTTAAGATAATCGTTCTTCTTCTAGCCTCTTTAAGTTCAAAATAATTCCTTTCAGCTATACACTAAGGCAAAATAAAGGTTTGTTTTCTCTGACTCATGTCTGGATTTTTTGGGAGAATGCATTTGTTTTCATATTGTGGAAATTGGAATATTGTAGTGTACAGGCTTCTCAGAAATCAAAACTGTTCTTCAATTTATTTATTTTTAAATCATATCAGTAAAACAGAATTGATTTCTGAAATACATAATATAGGGATATATTAATCAAGAGATATATAAAGATGTTTGATGGTGGTTTGCATCGAATCATTTTCAGTTGTATATGACTAACATCAGCTCATCATGTGCTCAATTTGAAAGTGTCTTCCTCATATCAAGCATATACATTAGACATTTGTAATCATGAATTTTATCATTTCATTAATATTGCATCTGATAATACATGTATATATGTAGGACTCGATGGCCACGCAAAGTGCGATGGTCTGCGCAAACCCGATGGTCTGACACGCCAAAGTGCGATGGTCCTCAATCATGTCCAAAGTGCGATGATCTGACACGCCAAAGTCCGATGGTCCTTAATCATGCGCCAGAGCACGATAAAGCTGATAAAAAGTACATCAGAGAAGACATGGGAGTCCGAATTCTCTCATGACCAACGCAGTTTCGGATTGGGGTCACTCATATCCCTTTTTTCCCCGTTTATCCTTGAAAAATATTCGTCGGCAAACTGACGTTAGATTTCTTCGGGTGAATTTTGAAAGATGTTGTGATTGACGTCATTTAAGCATTGAATTCTTATTTTTGGATGTCGTCGGTGGTATAACAGCACCGGCCGTGCCAACAATTGAATACTGCGCGTTAGAGCGATATGATAATTTGTTGGCACGGCCAGGTGCTGTTATACACCGACGACATCCAAAAATTAGAATTCAATGCTTATATTTACATTCCTCAATTTTATATTTTAAAATGTTAGATATTATTTATTTTTATTCAAAATTTTGGGCCTTTCAAAACTGGTGTGCGTAATAAATGGAAGAGCCGAAATTCAGCTGTTGTACTACCATATAAAATATAGTGCATTTGGATATTATTATCTTCAAACTATACATTGAAATTAGGCTGGAGGTTATCATCCATTCGTGTTATAGCTTCATTATTTTCTATTTATTACATATAAATATAACAGAGTAAAAGTACAGATGTATATGTAGTTCCAGTTGTGTATTCATACGCCGTGATTCAGTTTAGAGTGTGTTATAGGAATTTGAATGCTCTTCATTTCCAGTGCATTTCAATGATGAGAAATACACTGAATGTAAATATAATAACGTGACGTCACAAATTTACCACGCATCGGCTTTGGCGTATAACGTATGGACCATCGTACTTTGGCGTCCGTATCGTCAATAAACCATCGCACTTTGGGGCAGACCATCGCACTTTGGGGCACCATCGCACTTTGGAGTCTTACATATTATTTCTATGTGTAGTACATGTATTGATTTTCCAGTTTTATTGATCTTTTGTATATAAAAAAAATGTTGATGCATAAATCTAATTTTTGGAATATATTTTAGAAACTGGAAGAGGAATTTCAAAGGCAAAAAGATGAACAAGAAAAGTTTTATGGAACTGTGATAATTACGGGAAATGAAGGAATGACGGCACCACGCCCGGAATCTGGAAGCGTGCGGAACAAGGAGTCGGTCAAATCTCGACATTCGACAGTGATTTAGCGACCACTGAACTCCTTCCAGCATGGTGCCACTACATGTGATGACTCTGGACACAGTCTGCGTCTGTTTTCCTTTCCAACGTGTGCTTGTCATTATATGTCACATCCTAAGTCAACTTCTGTGTTCAGTTTCAAAAGTTGCAAAATTAGATCATTTTTCACCGTAATAATCTGTATTGGTTTCTAATCGACAAATTTTCTGTTGTTTTTTTCATTCACATTGTATCAGAGAAGGAAGTATATTCTTTTATTGTCAACATTCCTAGTGGCTTGTTGTCTATGACATTGCCATGATACAGCCAGTCTGTACTTGTAGAAATACTGTGTTTATACCTTGCACACACCGTGCTTCTAAGCTGCTTGAAAAACAACTTAAAGCAATATTATTTGACCACTTTAAGGTTGAACTCGGTTTCAGCCAATTTTGCCAAAATATCATGTACATTTTGAAATAATGTAAATTAATGCTCCATATCGTCTTTATGTCTTGTTACTGTACTGTTGATATCGGTGTTATACCAGGTGTACTTTAATAGATTTTTGATATTGCAATTTGTGCCGTAGGTTTTACGGCACATGAATATATATGTACTGATCAATGCTCTTTCAGGAGACTTGCTTTTTCTACCTGTGCATTTCTGTTTGATGTGCAAGTTTATTTATGCCTTTCATAATCCTCAGATACCATGTAAAAATTTAGACTGATGGTAGAATTTTCAAGTTTTATACCTTTAGTGTACTCTTCATATATGCTATCAGGTTGTCATACCTTATCACTGGTAGCATAACTGAACTAGATATCATTATGATTTACAGTGAATCTGATTTCATACCATACTTTGTCACAGTCGGAATCTAAAGAGCAATGAAGTTAGCATGATAAAAATACAGGTCTGACATTTTCATTTGTCAGATTGCTTTTATCTTAATACTTATATACATATTCCCAGAAAGGGCTTATACATATTCCCATAAAGGGCTATGTTATTTTAATAAATTCAAGAGTAATTTATAGACGTTTTAGAATTGTTTTTCATCAATGGAGCAGACGACACTGCAGGTACCACTTTAGAATTTTTAAAGACAGAAGACATTTGTGATCCTTGTTCCTGTCTATAGATACTGTATGAGAAAGGAATCTTTGGATTGTGTTGCTGACTTGTCATTATTTGAATGATGGGTACACCAGTCAGAGACACATATCGGAATTTAGTTGAAGCCAAAATTCATATTCGTATACTGGCAAAAATGGCCTGTATTTAAATGAAAACCTGCAGATTTGAAGGAGATTTAATTTTCGCGTTGAACCACGAGAGAACTATTTCCTAGTCGTGGAAGACGGGTGCCAAAGTTTGTATAATGTGTGCATTTGTTCGAATGACACATTTTCATTATATCTATAGTGGGATTGCAGAATGCATCACGTTAGTCTGTCCAAGTACACAGTTTGTCAAAAGTATGTGCAATTATCTATTTTTAGTTTTAAGTTGTTGACAAATGTCTTTGTTTGCGATTCCGCTATGGAATGGTAATGCGTGTATGTCTCTCAAGGATCACACAAATATTAGTCTGTGAACAATTTAGGTTTTACGGGAGAGCCCAAAATGTGGTAGGTGGTGGAGTGGGATCCCGTACCACTGGGATGAGAGTGGCGAGAAATTAAAAATAGGTCCTCAGTACCCCTTGCTTGTCATTAGAGGCGACTAAATGGGGTGGTCCTTTGGATGAGACAGCAAAAACCGAGATCCCGTGTCACAGCAGGTAATGATCACTCCCTTTTCAAAGGCCGTAAGTGCCGAGCACAGGCCTANGTTCAAAGGCCGTAAGTGCCAAGCACAGGCCTAAATTTTGCAGCCCTTCACCGGCAGTGGTGACGTCTCCATATGAGTGAAATATTCTCGGAGAGGGATGTTAAATTTTATTCAACCAACCGACCAAAATGGGTATAACTGTCGTGCATTTTCAGTTTCCAGTCTGTTTCGTTGGAGAATTTCTTTGAATGTGTTTCATAAATGGAACTAGAATGTAGACTAGCTGGGGCTTTAGTCATTTAATATATATTTACATTTTGCTTTCATTTCTGTCGGTTAAGACAGATGTACCAGTCCACATACGTAAATTGGCACTAACTGATACTCATCCATACGACATGTCTTATCATTACACTTTCTAACAAGTCTGGCCTCCGCCATGGTTACATTTTAAAAATCTCCTGGATACATAATCTGGATCGCCACCAAAATTTAATGGAGTCTTTCGTCTGTACCAATTTTTCCAAGCATGAAGTTCTAACAGAAAAATAAATACGTAAACGCATCCTATTTTATAACCTCCTTGGTGGAGGTAAAGATATCAAAAAACAAAAATGTGTGTGTGTTTTGTCAAAAGGACAGAAAAATTCATTTTCTACATGGATATCCACTTCAGCTTCGGCCCATATCCGGGGTTGAAACCGCGATCTGGTGAACCATCTCTCCTAGAGTGAAATTGATACAGGTATTCTTACCTTGTGAAAAATATCAAATTCTCAAATTATGCAATCGAAACAAAAATATAATCTGTATTAATTTGTGATAGAAATCCACGCAAGGTTTTATGGGAATATGAAACGAGATTTTATGAGAAAATACCAACCAAAAAATATATATATATACATGTATATTTTATGAGAAAATAGATTTTATGAGAAATTAAGCCATATTTTATGCGAAAACAAAAATTTATGAAATCTACTGTATTACTACATTTGAGATACATATACATACATGTAACGTTACATCATATCGTACAAGTAAACACACATACCCACATACACACACACACATGCGTTTGATTCGTGACTAGGACGAAAATATAGGTAGTGACTGCTCCTACGTCAAACGTTTGACATTTAGAAATAAGAGTAATCGAAACGAAAACGCCCTGGCAGGACAGGGGCTGGCACAATATGGAACCTTTTCTGTGACGACCTGGAGTGCCATGCATAAGTCTATTTGAAGCTGAATCAAAAATTCTTGAAAAAAGTAGACAAATAATAAAAACAAAAACAAAAAACAAAAAAACCTACAAATATGTGCAAGAAATGTAAACTGTTGGATTACAAGCATATGATAACAAAAATGTTTGCATTAAAATTTAGTTTCTTTCACCTCTGATAACTATATAGTTTTGGGACATGTTAACTGTAGTTTACAAATGCCGATAATAGACCATCGTATACGTATGTGCCAGTCCTGTAAAGCTAGAACAGCTCAAGAAAACCTTCAAGAGAATCAAGATATCAAGTCTGTAGGAGAGTATATTGACATGGAATTTTGCGTATCACTTCCATCCAAATTAAGGCTAATAAATAGAAAGAAATTCCTCCCCATCTCCTATTCGCGTGAGCGCGAAAAAATTGCCGTTCATATTAATCGCTAACTCGTGGTATTTGCGTCAACAGCAAGCTGATGTTCCACTTGAAAGATATTGTAAGTAACACTCTGACCCACCTGCCGCAGCACAAGAAGCGATACGTTCCATCTTCTGCCAAGTAAATAACACAAATACGCTTTGTTTCGTAGTCTCCAACATAAATTAACCAACCCCCGGCATCATTGGACGTGGCATGGATGTGATTTGGCATGACAAAATAGGTTTGGTCGTTTTTCGCTTTCAGTCTGCTTGACTTCAAAAAATTGAAATCTTTTCCACCACCCTCAATTCCTTCCGATATTCCCACATTGTATTTTTCTTCATCTGTATCGTAAGCTTCATTTTCTGCAGTTGGTTCTCGCGTGCGATTTGGAATTGTTTCACGGTTATTCGAAAACAATCCAGAATCATCTTCCTGTGCGCATGCGTNAGTTCTCGCGTGCAATTTGAAATTGTTTCACGGTTATTCGAAAATAATCCAGAATCATCTTCCTGTGCGCATGCGTTTCGTTCGCCAGTTCCCCTTTCATTGGATCGTTTTCCACGACCGTGTTCACTCAAATTTGAGTCCTGCATTTGCAATGCACCAACGCCATC
>CAJDSM010024223.1:10686-23935 GCA_903981925.1 Ostrea lurida | reverse complement strand
ATGCCTCCGCCATGAAATGGCCGGGGGCATATAGTGTTACCCAGTTCCGTCATTTCGTCCTTGTTCCTTCCGTCATCATTTGGTTTCCGTTCATTATCTCTGCAAAGGTGCACACATTCAACTCAAATTTGGTATATGGATACGTCACAGGAATATGCAGGTCAAGTTCGAGTTGGTCATGGCGGATGATTTTTGTTCGGAGGCATAAAAAATATTCAATTGTTCACACATTTCATCACTGACCATTTTAGCCCCACCCTAATACCAAAACCCCTAGGGTCATGAAATTTATAATTATGATAAAAGGCTCCTTGCTCATTCCAAATTAATATCAATAGCATTAACAAAGGTGCTTTTTCAAATGTTCTACATAGTAATACTATGTACCAATTTACTGGGTAGAGACCTTCCTGCTCTACATCACTATGCATATAGTTTTTCTTGCACGTGTGTGGTTGTAGAGAATATTTTTGAAAATGGTAACTTTTTGCCCCACCATCAAGGGGGCAAAAGTCCAGAAATTTACAATTTATGTGCCCCTTGTCCCTAAGATGCTTCATACCAAATTTGAAAATTGTTAACGGACAATGCAGTCACACGACGTGGGACAAACACCAATTGCAATAGGTCACCTGAGTTTACTTCATGTGACCTAAAACTGCAAATATAAAATTTAGCTCAAAACGTGCCCTGTCCCTTTAAAGTAAGAACTACACACCTATTCAGTATCCATGCACCAACTTTATTGTTTGTAGCATGCATCCTTGATAAGTATAATAAAAAATAAACACTATAATTACAAGAACCACACAAACAACTCAATATTATACAACACAGGAATTTATTTACCTGAGACAATTATATCTGACATGTATAATGTACACCCAAACCATGTGCCTCTCATGATAGCTATCCAACTCTGCAGGCACACATATCATGATCTCAAATTCACTACATTCTTTTGACATTCTGAACCTTTCAACTAAGTTTGAATGAAAATCATTGTATAAGCATATTCATTCATCTATATAATCATCTGCATTTCAAAGAGAATTGGTTATAATATGTCTTTCAATAACCTTCTGTATGCAAAAAACAGAAAATATTTAAATATGTGTCTGGTTCAGGGGAATAATAAAGACAACAAACTCAAACATAGTATTGATGTCTAATAAATATTAATGAAAAAAAGAAAGAAAAAAAAACAAAAAACAACAAAAAACCCCACAAGTTAAATATAAATATATTGAACAAGTATCTTATGTCTGATGACTGTACAGAAGAAAAAAAAAGTCATACATATATTTTGGAACACATGTTTCATAGTTTATGAATTTTAATATATAAATACATTTTACATAAAAACAGGGTTTATTAAATGCATGTATCAGATTGAAATGATTAACATATCAAATAAAATACTGAAGGATCTTGACATATTGATAAAATAAAATAGTTAATATTCTCAAAATAAAGCACTATCAGAAGATGCAATCACAGGTTTGCTTGTCTAATTTTCCATCCAGACATGCTAGATATACCAGTAAATTTCTCAGTATTTTTGAAAGATGTCAACTACTATCATCTTGGATTTAAAAACCAAAATAGAAAATATGTTAAGTGCACATTGTCATACATGTACATAAGGTATTTCATCCTTCTATATTTGACCCTCCATTCAAATAAAAGTACACATATTTCCTACACTTGCCTTGAAGTTACTCTGACATGAATGCATAAAATACATGTATGTGCAACACATTCCCAAGCAATTGTAAACATTTGAGTCTAATTTCTCTTGCAAGACCATTCACTCAAGCACACACATAACATAGTTTTTCTGATATTATTACATCTATCATATTTCATACAGACAGGCCTCAAGATCATAAACTGAGAATAGACTTAAACCTAATTTTGAATCCATATAACTTTGGAGATAATTTTAATCAATGAATGAAATTTTAGTACATATTGCATTTAATTTTTTTTTTCTTTTACATAACAGCAGGTTTTTAAACATCTGTGCTAGATAAATCTTAAGATACAAGTAAAATTAAATATATTGAAAACACCAAGTGCCTGTGAAGTAATCAAAATTAATTCTATTCTCAGCTTATGGCCAGGTAATCAGAATCTAAAAGAGTGAAATTTTTGATTTTAATGTATTCACAGAAACTTTGCATATTTCCTTTCAAAGCAGTCTTGGGAGACCACAAATGCAATGTACAATACATGTGTCAGAACTTTCATACAATGAAAACGCCAACATGTAGTTTGAAAAAAATGTTTTGCATATTAAGAATGGATTTGAATTTCTGTATGATATTAAACCAACAACTCTCCATAAAGTCCTCATGAAACAGGAAATGATCACAGGGATGTCAATAGTTCTGATGAGATGCTGAAATAAGAAAAGAAAAATGATTATTGCATGTACAACATCAAATTTGAAATACACACTTCTACTCAAATTCTAATACTCTCCAGCATTTGATCAATGGGCAAGAACTCATATTCATACACATTTAGATTGCAGCTCCAGGTGGTCTTTGCCTATATTATTTTACGTCCCATTCGAGAATTTTTTACTCATGTTCAGAAGCCACCAGCTTTCGGTAAAGTGCAACAAATTTTGACCAATGTATAGTGCCATAGATGTAAAGGTTCAGTTCTTTATTTTGTCAATGTTACAATTACAAAGCACCTTTGATTTTGAGGACATATTTGAAATAGTAGATAGACCCAGTGAAATGTTCTACCCTTAGCCACCATGTTATAATTCAAAAAAAGTCCCTAGCCTTCATTACAATCCAATCTAATTAAAATCAGATCTTCTCTAACTGTTACAGTGGAACAGTTAGAAAAGACCTGATTTTAATTAGATTGCTTGACAATCATATGATACAGTGTTTAAGCTAAATTTTCAAGTTGAATCCAGTCCAATCAGGATTCACCCCCCCCCCCCCCTTTTTTTACTGCCATATTAGCACAAAGGCAAATGTATGCAAAAGTGAATACTGTAAAATCAATTAAATTTAACAGGTCCAATTTTCATGGTTGTCTGATTTTTCTGTTGTTGTTGCATTAATTTATGAATTATTACTAGTATTTTTTTTTTTATCGATTACATAAATAATGATTACTATTAAAGTCTAAGTACACAGTGCCCATAAAATCTGAAAAATGATGTCACATGGAGACCAATGATCTGTAGTATCCTTTACATTTTATTCCTTTCATTTAATTGAAATGTCATCCATATTTACCAAACTAAAAAAAATTATTCACTCACAAGTCGGCACCCTTTCACCATCCTTTCCCAAATTATTCACTATCAATAATATTCAATGTACAACAGTGCATGAAGTGGACCTATAAATAAGCAGTGCTATAAACTATGATGTGCAAAGGATTCAACTTTTGACATACCTGAATGTTTTCTATAAGAAATCATCTTGACTCTTTCTGACACACCGTGCCACACGTTTTTTGAATTCATCTGGTTGTTCTCGCCACATTTTCTACAAAAAGAGAGACAAGTAGATTTCATTCAAATCCATCATCATCATAATATCCTATTCAATATCCAGAGATTTTCCACCCTCTTGTAGAGGACCGAAATTGGGCCTCATTCACATCGCAAAATAGTAGCATCCCCTCCCCCCAATTTCTTAACAAAAATTCCCTGTTCTATTCAAACATAAAATTGTCTTGGTCTGTGATACTGTGATGGGGAACTGGAATGATTCAAAGTACCAGTTATGAAGTAAAAAATCAGTACTTTAAGCATTTTTGTTGCAATGCAGTGCTCTTGGACTAGAATTTAAAAAAAATTTCACTCACCCACTGGTGAGTGGCAGGTAAAAATTTACCCACCCAAAGTTCCTGGTATTTCCCATTTCCATTCCGTTTTTTTATTTTACTATTTGTTTTTTATTTTTGTCCTTGATGGCACGTTTGACACAGTTCACAATTGCAATGTTTAAATATAATAAGTAACATGACTTTTAGAAATTCTTTTCATATATTTGACACAATTAACCTGATCACTTTTAGCATAATTTATGTAGTGGTAAATAAATAATATTTCCGAAAAAATCTTTTCTACCGGTAAATGGGTGAGCAGGTAGGGGTGATAAACTCTCCCGATAACCACTCACCTCGGGTGACGGGAGAGTGTAATTCAAGATCACTGAATGAAAATCCAAAATGTTAAGATTTGAAGAAAATTTCAATGAATGAAGAAGAAATACCAGGTCTTCATATTGCAATTGAAATTAAGTGTATAGTAAGAAACATGTCTCTAAACTGTGAATATTTTAAAACTTCCTATTTTGAAGAAAATGTCACTAAAATTCCCAATTTCAAAGACCAAGGCCCATTCCAAAATTTTAGTGGATCTTGATATACAATACAAGTCCTTTTGAGTTATCGCGCGAAAACTATTTTTGACTTTTTCATGAAAAATGTTTCATATTTCTGAAATGTAAAATCAGAAATTTTTCAAAATCAAAAGGGAGCTGACCTCAAAGGATATTTACACTGTCTTAAAGCTTCATATTAATTGGTGAAAGCCCTTTTGAGTTATCGCGCAAATAAGCGGTTTCGGACGGACGGAAAAGCTGATTACCATAAGGCTCCCGCCGATACTCGGTGGGGCCCTAATTACTCAATTTTTTGCTACTGTAGATTCCTTATTTTACGCGAGTACTTTATATCACGAGCTGACTCAAACACGTCAAATCGCGAGAACGTAAATTCGCGATTGCTGTGTTAATGAACAGTGTTTACATGTATTTTAGTAGCTGAAAATAAAAGCGAAAACTTTTATTTCGCGATTGATGCTCCTCGTGAAATTACGCGATAAGTTACTCGCGTTTATTAGGAATTTACAGTAGATGAGGCAACATGTTTAAAATAGCACCATGGCATTATTACAAATATTACATACATCTACATCCTATACATAAACAAAATCCATATCGCATGACATATCAACTTGAATGGCCCCATTTCAGCCCGAGGGTTGATGTGGGGTCCGAGGGTTGATGTGCTTTGCGATATGGATTTTAGCATGCAATATTCTATTTATCATACACTGTCAAGCTTAAAATAAGCTGTGGTAAATAAAGGCATTTTCTGTGTTACAACTCTACACTGTAGAGTCTACAGGCCTGTTTGTCGTGACTTAATTTTCATTATGACGTCTTTGATATAGATTTTCACACGGCATGCTGATATCGGTGATTGTGACGTCACCCATATCAGGCCATGCAGATTCTGCATAATCACTACCAAGTATATGATAAATTGTTATAGTTTTGAATGTTGGGTTCTTACTCTGTGTGCCAAAGAACTATTACTTCTCTTTTTTAAAAATATTGACCCCATTGTACACTTACAGCTGCATCTACATTGGCTGGTGATTCATCATTAGGATCAGAAATCATGGATATAACACTGACTAATATAGTTTCCACAGTATGTACAGGTAACCAACGTTCTGAGGCTGTCTCATAGCCATATTTATCATCACCTGGTTCATGAAGGATAGAAATGCACACATCTCCCTCAGGACCAACTGAAAGAAAGAATTATTTCATTACAATGTATGTATTGAAATCATGAGACAGGTACAGTAGTAAAATTTATTAAAGAACAGTTGGCTGGGTTGCTTTAAAATATGTGATTCCAAATAAACTGTACTAGTATGCTGAAAAAATGACAAAGTTCATCATCAAATTTCATGAGGGCTAAATTTTTGTGGGTACCCCTATCCCACAAAAAATACAAATCTTATGTGATGTTTAATTTTATAAAAACTGTATTCACAAAATTACATCCAACAAAACTGTAAAATACTGGTAATCCAGGAAAGTTGGCCCCCACTATTTCAAATGACTAAATAGTAGCCAGACTGTATCATTCAATTCTTTTTGGATACCATAGGAAATAAAATCCAAAGTGATCATTGCTAAAATTCTTGCTTGAATGCTAGTATTTTATATTTTTCTATAATGAAGTCACTAAACTTTTATTGTTGTGTTTCTGTTTATACATATAATTGTGTTACATACCAATTGTATTACATAACATGCCAGTGGAAGGGGCTTGTCATAAGGTTTATGATGCATGTGAATTATGAAAGGTCTATCCCTTACCATTCTGGTACCAGATAAATGGGCTTGTCATAAAGACTACACATGTGAAATATGAAAGTCCTACCTCTTGCCATTCAAAAGTTATGGTCAATGTTAAAGTTTTTGAAAAGTAGGTCAAAGTTCAAAGTCAAGTCTGACAAGGTCAGGAGGTCAAATTTTTTGGTACCCATAGAAAGCCTCAAAGGTCTTATCATAAGAAACATTTACATGTGAAATAATTAAAGCCTAAGTACTTACCATTTAAAAGTTATAACTAAGGTAAAGTTTTTGAAAAGAGGCTCAAACATTAAAGGTCAAGGTCAGGAGGTAAAAATTTTGTACCACAGAAAGGTCTTGTCATAAGGAACATACATGTGAAATATCAAAGCCCACTAACTTACCATTCAAACGTTATAGCCAAGGTTAAAGTTTCAGACAGAAGGACATTAGGACAAAAACAATATGCCCCCGATCTCCGATCACTGGGATAAAAAGAAGTTGTATATAAAAAGATTCAAGGTGATCTTCCAAAGAAAGGAGACCTATTAATTAATAAGAGATGTTTAAGAAACATATATGTCCCCATGTGGCAATATACTGAAAAGGAAAACTTTACATTTGAGTCATGACCATTGACCTTTGACTGGAAAGCCAAAGGGGGATCATCTACTTTACAAAAAGTATGAATGTCTATCATGCAAAAGGTTTTTTGAAGATACATGTGTATTCTACTATGTCCAGAGTACTAAGTGTGACCCTTTACCTTATTTTAGCAGCAGAAATATGGTAGGTAAAAATAATCTAACAGACATGTACATACCTGCGTACACAGACATGTACATATTAAACCAGTTCAATATGTTTTGGTATACATGTACTAACAATTCTTTTTCACATCTAGATGTGATAAATACTTTGATAAAAAATACAATTATATTAAGTTCATATGTTATAAATCATGTCTGAAATAAAGAAAAAAAAACCCAACTTACTGTTTGGATGCCACATCTCTGACTTAAAAATCATTTTTGGAGGCCGATGAGGGTATTCCTTTGGAAAAATAAGATGGGCTTTGAAGAATCCCCCTTCACTGAAAATTGAAGGAATGTCAATTATTAGTCTTCTTAAAATTAATAGGATATCATTGAGGTGGCAAAGTACATCTTGAAAGGGTTTAATAACAAATCAACATGAAATAATACAGTTTCTGATAAAAAGATGTACAAAATGTTAAAAAAAAAGTCTCAAAGCAAAATAGTATACATGTCAAATGCATGTTAAAATTCCTAATTCATGTCATGGTATATATTTTTATAGAAATTAGAATTCAATTTTTACTTTAATGCTTGCTATCTAATATCCTTACTAATGCAGTAATGGAGAATACCTTGATAATTATGACTACTTACTATGGGGTATCCTGAGGACCAATTATGACTACCTCCCACTTGTACATATCATCATCATCAATCAGGCCTGCTGAAAATCCTTCCACAGGATTTTTGTTCAGATCTATTAAGACAGTGCAAAGTTGAAAAGTAATACAAATATTAATCCATACATGGTGAAATCAATATTTTTGTGACAATTAAAATTATCAAATTTTAATTGTTTTCATGGAATGGACATACATGTACCCATGCAGTAAAACCCTCACAGACAAAAATGAAAACAAAATAGGACGACAACTCCCACAAATGGCCCAGCAAGCAACTGAATGTTGTGTTCATGCAAAACTTGAAAGGGAATGTATGTGGAAAATAAGGTTCAAGGCAGTGGGGATCAGAGGACAAAAGCTGAAGACTGACTACATGTACATACATGTAGATGTATATTGATTTTCTCCAACACACTATGGGAATAAATTTAACTTTAAACATTGACACCAAGTACAAAGTAACTTGCGCAGGCATGGGCTACACTTGATGAAGTACAATTTCACAGCAAGCAGCTATGACATTTTGTACCATTTAGCAATATATAACACACCTTCACAGGGTTCAAACTCATTAGAATTTGGACTAGCAATTCGGGCAATCTAGGCACTGATCCCAGATTGCTTGAATGGGTTTCAGGTTGCCCAACTACATATATAAATTTTACCGCATATCACCCCTGAATTAGAACGATTTGGCAGATATAGCATTGCGTTGGGCAATGACACAGTTGAATCGGTTTGAATTACAACTGCAAAATACATTAATAGACACTCTCATTGGTCCATATGTTTCAAGTCCACCCAAATTTCCTTTTACGGGAGTAGTTAACATTTGCACTCATCTCAAAATTTTGTGCATCAAGATATGAAAGTCAATGTTCCTGGATGTACTCTTCACACAAAGAAAAGAGCTTCTTTGTTAGATTGTAAACATTGTGAAATACAGTTGACTCTCTTTATCTCGAACTCGATGGCAGTCTTCACGAAAACTTTTTTTAAACACATGCCCTTCGGGCAGGCATTTTCATCAATTTTTCCTGCCCAGACAAAAATTAACATGCCCGAAAATAAAATACAGATGAAGACTGGAGAATGTTTTTAAATCTTATCATAACGCTTGTGACATTCATTATATACAAATAAGTATTGGTGAGTTTTTTTTTGTTTTTTTTTTTCTTAATTTACAAATGAAGTGTTAGTCCCAAAATCTATTCTGCAAGTGCACTTTAAAATTTCAATGCCATTTTGATATAGTCGGTGTTTATTAGCTGCATGTGACCTCGAGCATGTGACATTTCAAAGCCAAATTAACTTTTAGAGAGAAAAATCCCAGTAAAATCAGGTTTTGTTGCATAATATCATCTGCCTCTTACTAGCTTTGTATCAATCAAAGATGCGGTACTCTAAAATTATATGAACTGGACATAAAACTCTGACATCGTTCTTTACAGACGATGATTTATGCGTTAAATGATAAGTCGTACTTGAAATTATTCTTATGCAAGAGAATGATCAGCTGTATCAATTGCCTTTATGATAAACAGCATGTCCGATGATTGTAAGGAAAAGCAATTTTTGGGAACAAAATTATACATGCCCGGCGGGCTTCTCTTCATGCAATTTTGCATGCCCGTTCCCAATTTTACCAGGCCCCGGGCATCGGACTACCGGGTTATTTCAAAGACTGCGATGGTACTGAGAAAAAACTTCGAGATATCCGAGGATTCGTAATACATGTGTCAAGGGTAAGAATAAATAGAAAAGAGGTAGCTGGGACTTCTGAATCACATCGACAGAACCATCATGGTATTCGAGATATCAGTGTTCGAGATACCAAAGTTCAACTGCATATGTGCCATATGTGGTATGTCATCCTCCCCCGTTTCTCGATTCATCAACAAAGAATTTGCCTTGTGAAACACATCCCACCAGAAGACTTGAAACATACACTGACAGTGAAAATCACAAGTTTGCTGTCGGGAGGTATAAATGTTTATTACAGACATATGTAGATAGTTAAAAATTCCTGATTTGAGTCAGAAAAAAGTTGATGAAAATCTTCAAAACCTATATTTTACATTTGATTTTACCCAATAAAAGGGGAAAATACTGCTATTTTTTCCCCCATTTCAAAAGGAGGGCGCAATAGTTCAAAATGGAAAAAAAAAATCATCGACTTAGAAATCTGTATATTTCTCATTTAAAAAAAAAATTATTTCGTAAATTTTCTTTGTACGACTACACTCTTTGAGCTAAACTTTTAAAGTTACAAGACAGTAACCTAAGTAAAGATAAGTACTTCAGGTACAGAATTTAAAGAAATAGTTGATCATGAAACACTTCTTTGTAGAGTACATGTACTGTACAATACATGGCAAACACCTTGTGGGCCCCAACCCGAGCACTGATACTAAACAGCGACAAAAAAATTTACAATTCATAAACAAATTCCATGTGTTGAATTAAAAGAATAAATAACAAAACGTTTTTTACAAAGGAAGGGTACTATTCATGAATTTCATGGATGACGAAGTATCGAATTTGGTGGTGAGCAGTCGATAAAAAATGAAGGGGGGGGGGGTAGAATATTGATTTAAAAATTTGATAGATTTACACATTCTTTGTATCTTTCTTCACTTAATATGGTCTTACCAGCTAATTGTTTTTTCAAAAGGAGAGCCGATTGTTCGAAAGCCATGAAAGAAAGTTGTTGAACAAAACTTTCACGTCCGACGATGAATGCCTGGAAGTGAATCTAGCGCACGCGCAATGATGGAAATAATGCACTCAGCTGAGAGACAAGGGCAGGTAAATCAACAGAAAGTTCAAGGTGTTTTATTTTTTAATAGGAATAAACAAAATCTTTACAATTTAATGGTTGAGAATTTAAAGAGAGTTATCATTTTACAAGTTTAACTTTTCAAGCAATTTGTGGCAATGATTTCTTTTTTCACATTTGCCTAAAACCCGGGGCATAAAGCGATTGACGGAAAAAACCTAAATTTATGTACATATTGTTGATATCCGGTGTAGTTTTTATTAAAATGTCAGTGACTCAGTCTCAGATTCAGTATTTTAATTTGTAAAGATGTTCCAAAGGAGAAGTTTGATGATCATAAGGTAATATGTCTTACGACGTGACCGTTTTTGAGGACGAAGCAATTTAAAGAATTAGAATTAACCAAAACTGCATAAAATAAATCCGAACAGCAGTTTTAAAAGCGTATTCTAACATTTTATTTGATCCACCAAATTCACTGATCGCGGAAAAGTCAAAAGATAACGTATGACGTAAAAAGTGCATTGTGACGTCATATATTTGATCCAAGGACGAGGTAGGTTGCTTTGTCAACAGTGAAATTTCTATCAACTTCAAATTATGACACACCAATGTAATTAAAACCACTAGTGTAGTGAACGGATCAAAGGAGCTGATTTTAATCAGATTGATGACACACCTGTTTCTGTTGTCCAATATTGCATTGTTGCATAAACCCGCCCCCTTCCCTGAATCTCTAGTCAGGTTCTCTACCAATTGAGCTATCTGGCCACCAGCGGTCAAATCTGGCTGACGACTACACACCTCCCTCCTTAAATGGTCTTTGTCCTTGAAGACAACACAAACCAGGCCATTTTTGCCCCTGGCAGGACTTTCACCTGCATCTCCAGGGGTGGTTTACGGCACCATGTGTTACAAAAGGAAGGGAGAAAATACAACAGACCGGAATTCGATTCTGTGCCCCCTNTCATGTGTTACAAAAGGAAGGGAGAAAATGCAACAGACCGGAATTCGATTCTGTGCCCCCTAAATCTCTAGTCAGGTGCTCTACAACTGAGCTATCTGGCCACTGGAGATCGAACCTACACCAATGAACACAACAAACTGTGAGCAACCACAGAAAGCAAACAGAGTGCAAACACAAGCACAAACATCTTCACTAGCCAAGGGTTTACGATCCACTCCGCTTGTAGAGAAACGGAGTGAATCGTAAACCCTTGGCTAGCGAAGATGCAGCACAAAGGGAACATTGAGCGAAAAGTGAGCACAAGATGAATGATTTATTCAGATTATCTCGAATATTTTCCTTACATCATACTTAGATCTTAGTTAGATAAGAAAATTGTAATTTGTATTCAATAAATCACCAGACACTTCCCAGAACAAGTAAATAAATAATGATGCATGTAACATTATGAGAAATATGATACATTTGTGCATGTATGTATTGGTACATGCACATTGCATACCAGTAATCATGTGTTGATGTTTCTTGTTTCTTATGAGATGTACGTTTATTCATATGCTGTTGAATATTTCCAATTAACATAAACTCAAATAATTGAAGAAGAAATTTTTAATTATTTGAATATATATGAATTTGGCACTCCATGGTAATGGTCCATTTAGCTTGTGGCTTGATATGAATAATTTACTTTGTAATGTATTATTATACCCCCCGCAAATAAAGTTTGGTGGGGTATATATAGGGATCACTCTGTCCGTCTGTCTGTCTATCTGCAGATTCATGTCTGGGCCATAACTTCTTTGTTCCTTGAGGTGACTTTCTTGACTTATTCCTGTAGACTCCTAGTGGAGCATAGGGCTGCAACCACACCTCGCCAGTAAACTCAGCTGTTCTGGGCTGTTTTCTTCAGTTGGGTTCATGTCATCCTGGTGTTCTTTATTTCTCTCTCGACTGATCTTTTCCATGTCTGGTTCTTTGAGGTAGGCATACCATATTTGGCACATGAGTGTATCACTATAAGACAATGTGTCATATATCTTCATGACCTTTGTATGACCTTGACCTGCAGACCATTGACCTCAAGGTCAATATTATAAATTTTTTTAACATGAATTCATGTCTGGGCCATAACTAGAGGTGCGCGGTATTACCGGTATTCCGGTACTTTTTTTGTACTGGTACGTACCGCGGTTACCAGACAGCCAAATACCGGTACATTCAAGTCCAATAAATCTTAGCAAAAATGTTAAATTTAACAAAGGAAAATAATTAATATCAAGAGAAACAAAATAATATGCCTATATATAAGTACCTTGTAAGCTGTGACTCACTTTATTTTATACTTCATCCCATCTAATGAAACTCAAAAGATTGTCTAATAACAAGTACAATAGCCTCTAAGACAAACGTATGAATTACATCCGTTAAAACAATTAATTTCTTATTTATGATAAAAAAAAAAAAACACATCAAAATTAAATTTTACATGGAAAGATATTCTATTTTGTAAAGAAAACATTTAAGGTAGATCTCTACATCGTCATATGGCTGACTTCTTTCGAAATATGGATGAAAATATCACTATCAGGGTATATATCAATTCATTTCACATTAAATGCCTAGCCGACTAGCTCAGTAAGTTAGCACGTTGCCTTTTAGCTGCAGATCCCGGTTCGATTCTAGCAGGGGTTTTAAATTTTTTTTCAAATTGATTTCTACTAAAACTGCATTTTTTGACGAAATTGAGTGAATTTGAAACTTTTTATTTTTTAAAATATTGTTAACATATCCTCTATTTTTCATCCACGTCAAATTTTCTCTGGGTGTAGCATTCCACCTTAATATTATCATTGGTAGATTGATAAAATATTATGATTGAATGGTTTCCCCCGGTCAAATGGCATTTACGCCAATTAGACAAA